>JALMQS010000070.1:15160670-15184792 GCA_024734495.1 Forficula auricularia
CACTCAATGGAGAGAGCAAGAGTAAATGACCAGTGTTTAAAATCTGGTCATTTACTCTTGCTCTCTCCATTGACTTACCTTTTAAATTTATGCGGTAAGTTGATTAAAGAAGCGACCTGACATCTGTCGGTTTTAATTTAAATTAGTTATTAAAGAATTTCTAAAATTTTACCTCTCTTGTTTATTATTTACATATATTTGGAATAATAAATCTATTAATCAAAACAAACACATTTAATATATTATTATGAAATCTTAATTTTGAATTAATTGATCATTGGAAATTGCGAAATATTTCAGTGATGGCTGACCTTTTGAATCAAGAAAACAAATATCCTGTCTATACAGGTTAGTTAATTCCTCTAAATCAGTTAAATGAAATTATATTTTTTTAATCAGTATTTGAATATTTATATGGATTTAAAAACAAAAGGAATTTTAATATCAATTTAAAGTGATTAATGAGATAATTAGGTTAATAAACAAATACATGTCTCATAAACTTATTCTTAGGACGTTTCAATAATGAAATCTTGACAATCTAATCAGATAAGAAGAATTTATATTCTTTGATATAAACAAATTTCATTTCAATTGCATCCAATCAGCAGGAAGCTTTCGTTTGACAACTTACAATATAATTTACAAATGTATTGTTTTTACAAAAAGATTTACTAATAAATTTTTGTCAATAAATATATTCTTTACATATTCTGAATAAAACAAACTGCGGCCAATATTTTGGACTAAAATCTGTTATTTAGCTTTCCATCGACGTACAGTGGCTTAGAATCCAAAAAAACGTGATCGAAACCTCTGAAGGAGCTTCAATAGTTGACCAAACGAGGTAAAAATTTAACTAGAGGGAAGCCCCTCTCGCTTCAAGTCATGTAGGATCGACTGACGAAAAAGATTTTGGTGCAGCTTCTCATTTAGGGGGGGGGGGGGGCCCCAAAAATGAAAATCTAGACTCCTGGACCAAACTCAACCAAATTTTGTATACATAATTAGTGGGCCTCCAGAAGTCTAAAAAAAATTTTGATTCAGCTTGTCATCTTCACCGCAGTGAGAGTGAAAAAGTTGATACCGTTTAGGGAAAAGGTGCAACTATACAAGAGCTATAAAAATACCTACTTTATCAATCAAATGCGCGAATTTTTATTTATTTTTAAAATTTTGTAATACTATCAATAATAATAATATAATAATAGGTATGTATAAACAGTTATTTCGTCAGGGAAAGCAGTTTTCAAGAAACCAAATATCTTCTTCTTGTTTTTAAACCTATAGGTTTGTTTCTTCCAGATCGTCATACCATCTCTTCTTGGGACGACCTCTACTTCTTATTACAACCGGTTTGTTCGTCATCCTATTCTTTACCAGTCGGTCTTCTGGCATTCTTCCCACATGCGCGTACCATTCTGTTCTTCTTCTCTTCATCCATTCGCCCACCATTTGTATTCCACATTTTTCTCTAATATCTTCACTCTTCATTCTATCGAGCCTGGTCACGTTCATTATCCTTCGTAATGTCTTCATTTCAGTTGTTTCCAATAATTGAGAAGTTTTTGCATTGTCGGGTCTTGTCTCTGCTGCCTATGTTAATATTGGACGTACTACGGTTTTGTAGACTCGTACCTTGGCCTCCGTTCTTAAATATTGATTTGAACAGATTGCACTGTTAAGGCAACCCGATATTTTCGAAGCCTTTATTGCTTTATGTTTTACCTCTGTTTCTCGGTCTCAAATGAGAGGTCACTTGGATTCCAAGGTACGTGAAGGACATGACTTGTTCGACAATCGTATCGTATAGTTGGAGTTTACATCGGAGTTGTATTTTATAGATTGTGAGTGTTTTGGTCTTGTTGGTTGACAGGGTGAGACCGAATTTATGTGCAACACAGCTGAATTTATTCAGGAGGCACTGGAGGGAATCTTCATCTTCTGCAACGAGTGCTGCATCGTCTGCATAGCAAACGCATGTTATATTCTCGTCCCCTAAGGAATATCCTTTTAGGTTTTTTATTTCTCCAATGATTTCATTCATTACTATATTAAAAAGCAGAGGGCTAAAAGTAATATCTATACTCTATAGTTATTAAATAACAATACTAATAAACAAATTCAATATTTTTATTCCTTTATACAGGGTGCATCGGAAAGTCCCTTTAACCTGAAAATACTTGCGAACGGAGAGTGCTACAGCCACGCAAGTGAGGTAACGGTATAGTAAAGCGACTATGCCCGACCTAATGCAAACGGCACCAGCGCCCCTAGTGGCGAAATGTGGAAGTTAACCATTGCAAATCGAAAACGAAAAGAGATAGAGCAAAATTTCCAATTAGAAAGTTTTAGATCATCAATTAATTAGTACGAAACGATATTTGGTTTACACGGATAAGATAAATTGGCGCCTGTATACCCCAAAAATATCCAAAATCGATGCACTCCTACAAACAGGAATTTATTTTTATTAATATAGATTTCTCCAATTATCTGCCAAGCTAGCTGGCTTTTCTTCCGGGCTCTTACAAGACAAAGTTCTATCTGTGAAATGATCTTACGTATTTACCCATGACTCACAACCTTTAATACGCTCTATCTCCTTTGGTTGTAAGTCGTCCCAGGAAAATCAACTTTCATTATATTTACAAATCATTAACCCAGGTAACACACAATATCCCCAGAATATTCTAAGAAGTTATTTAAAGGACATATATATTCCAATTATCTTCAGGAGGTCCACAGAATATTTAAATGGGATTTAATCTTCTGAGAATATTCTTTTCCGAATATTCCAAGAATGTGCAGCTAGGAATATTCCGGGAAAGGGAATTTAATGTCTTAGACGAATATTTTAGTTCTAAGAAAATTCCCAGAATATCTACGAAGATTGAAAGATTATTCACAGGATATTCCAATGTCCAGAGAAGATATCAGAATATTTATAGATTATTCTTGTGCTACTTGGGAAGGAGCCTTAATATGTTGACCACATTCTGTCCTAAGTTGTCCTCCGTAATGAATCTTCGATTAGCTTCGAATTATCTAATTCATAAGAAAAATGCATATAATTTGAGATAGAGCCATTAGCCAACAAGGGAAAACTTTCTAAAGAATTTTATCGCACTAAATTATACTATATGGATAGGACTTTCATTATAAAGTCATAGAATAGTTATATTTTCAAAGAATTTCTCTGGGCAAAGCCAGAAATATGAAGAATTTATAACATTAAAATCGCATTAGTCAAAAGATGTCATCTTTACGATTTTTGAAAGCGTGTGGAACGACCAACTGCGATAGTGCTTGAAAAAAATCTACAAAATTTGAAAAAAAGAGAAACAAAAATTAATTTGCCAGTTTTGTGACTCCGTCTCACAGTCGGTCAACCAGATACAAACTTTTACTGTATGTATGATTGAAAAGTTAGTTACAAGTAAAGTTAGTTATAAGGAGAAAACACAAGTTTGTGTGATCTAGACGCAGAAAGGTTTTTTATTCACAAGAAGGTGCTGAAATATTAAACAAATAAATAAGTTGGATAAGAAATGATAAAGCCAAATATTCAGTTTGTAATATAACAAGTTTAATTATTTTATTGGCAAATAATCAGATGTTATTCAGTCAACAAATATTTACAAGATAATGTTATGTTATAATTGAATTTGATAACATAATTACAAGATAATTAATTTGCTTAAGAAATAGATTCTTACAACTAGATTTAATCCTTTGTTTTGTTTTTGAATAAAAAATAATATTACAAATAATACTCTTTGTTGAAAGATAATTAATTATAATTAAATAATAGCATGAGTAATAGAAAAATAATAATATATAATAATAAAATATTAATTATCTTAATTGGTCTGTATGGGTTGGTGTGTGTTTATTAATTATCTTAATTAAGAATCGTTAATTATCGATTGGTTAAATATAATCTAAAAATATTCTTATTAATAGATTTGGTCCATGGAATGTATCTTAATGTGAGATGAGCTGTATAATGTTAGGGAAATTTTACTCTTGTTAAAGCAGATGTATTTCTCTTAATAGAAATAGCGTGAGTGGGAATGGATCGAAACGAAACATTTGTCTGTTATGAAACATATAAATCTGTGAACCTTTAAGCAATGGTTTGAGTTCCTGGAAGGTCGGTCGCTGCTGGCTGGGATAATTCTTCGTGGAAACTGAATGCAATTATTTGTAGAATAACTTGGAATCTTGTGGATTGATTTCCAGCCTGCAGGGATGAGATTAGCTAGAGTAAAATGTATGAAAAGGTTCAGCTTGAGTCGTTTCGATGTGGCTCGTTTCCTTGTTAATAAACAACTAATTATTAATAATGGGGAAAAAAATATTAATTGGTATTGTTTGGGATCATGTGACCGGTGTCATAGAGATAGCAATTAAGAGTTAAACTACGATTCACCCAGAGTACCTCCGCCATTACATAGGACCGCTTTTGCGCGTCCAAGCGTGTATTTTTAATTTGCGTTATAAATTTGTTGTAATTGCAATGCTAAAACTTGCTTTAATATATTAAGAATATCATATCCAAATTTTGTTACAATTGGAAAAAGTTTAATTTTTAGGTTTCGATTAGATTTTTCGGATTCTAAACTGTGCGATGTTTCGTATCCTCCAGGGTATCTTTCTCATGGCAGAAGCAAGTCAACAAATATTAAAACTTCCACCAAATTTATGTCATTCAATGACAATATTTACAACTTACCTAAGTATTCCAATCCCACTTGAATCATTGATTATTATCGTATGTTCAATCACTACTTGAATGATTAATTACACTGTTCGTCAAAAGTTAAACGCAAATTTTAAACCTGACACTGTATTCTAGTATAGCTATTTACGCTGATTATAATGTCATTTGCTGATTTTTTTTACAGTTGTTTAATTATATTGGAAATAAAAACATCAAAATTAGATCAATACAACATTTTAGATGTTTATTTATTAATGAACTCTTTTTTACAATAATGAATAATTCTAACAAATATGCAAGATTTCAAATGTGTAGATAATTAAATATTAAAAATTTGTTGTAAGTTTTAATATTTTTGTTGACTAGCCGCCGCCCTGAGAAAGATTCTTTGTAGGATACGAAACATCGTCGGAAATAAAAGATTTTACTTCAAGATATTCGCCGCAGTTTCATTTATATACCGGGTGAGTTTTTTTTATCTTGAGACATTCTTATAACTCAAAAACAGTCCATTATTATATGAAAAAAACTTTCAAATAAAAGTTTATTTATATCGAGGGGGAAACTAAACTATGCTATTGTTTGTTGACCTAGAACAAGCTTTCAAGGACATTTCGAGGACAAGTTTTGTTTTTTAAATAGAAACCTATATGTTTCTGTACATATTCTGAATCTACAAAAAAAAACTGAGCAACTTTCATTAGAACTATTTTTTATACGACATGAAATAAACAAAATATTAAATCAATTAGATCTCAAAAAAATTCTAATAATTGTTTTTAACAATCATTCAACTTAATTATCGAATTATAATGATCAAATGTTTAATTATTAAATAAATAATTTAATAATAATTTTGCGACACTGTTCTGAGATATTCCAGAGTGTATCGCAAGTTTTCTGGATGAATTCCAGTTCCAATTTCTTTTGTTTTTTAACAGATTTACAACACTATAAAATGAAGCTTGTGAGGGTGTATTCCTATCAGGAAAACGCTCGCCTGCCATTTCAATGGCAACCCCATAATACTTCTTCCACATTCACCATAATTAAGACCATTTCAATTCTGTCTTCAACAAAAATTGCCCCATTTTTATTATGATAATACAATATAACTATCTACTGGATTGACACGAGAAATAAACCTTTTTTTAACTCAAGAATTTTAACTAGTTGTAAAATAATCTCTTAAATCTGAGTATAATGAAATTTTAATATCATTATAAACACTTATTTTCATTGTTGTGACTTTTCAATTTAATAATTATTTACTTAATAATTAAATATTTGATCATTATTATTTGATAATTAAGTTAAATTTAAATATTTGATCATTATTATTTGATAATTAAGTTAAATAATTGTTAAAAATAATTATTAAGATTTTTTTTTTAGATCTAATTGATTCATGTATTTTGTTTATTTGATGTCGTATAAAAAAATAGTTCTTATGAAAGTTGTTCAGTTTTTTTTGTAGATTAAGTAGACGTATAGAAAAATATAGGGTTCCATTTAAAAAACAGAACTTGACCTTGAAATACCCATGAAAGCTTGTTCTAGGACGACAATCAATAGTGTAGTATAGTTTCCCTCTCGATATAAACAAACTTTTATTTGACTTTTTTTTATATAATCCACGGTTTTTGAGTTATAAGACTGTCTCAAGATAAAAAAACTCACCCGGTATATAGGTACTATCTATAAAGAATATAAAATTGTATCTTCATTTTCACATCTAATAAATAATGTTATATTAGAACAAATATTTAATTTTTATAATATGTATTATTGTTTTTCAGGTCCACTCCATATGTGTTGTTTTTGTACAACAATGTTCATAAGTGAAGAGTTCCTCGAAAAACATCAAAAGAAATGTATACATATGAATATACACTGGATATTAAAAACGAAATTAGACTTGAAAAAATATTCATTAAATCGAAGTATGTTTATTTTTTTTTTTTTAATGATATTGATGCAATAATATGTTGTATAACTCCCTGTATTTCGGGAGAAGAATAGAATAAATTTCAGGGTTTGGGTTGAAGTCGAAGGTACCTGGTAATGCGGAAAGATTTTTTTTTTTATATAATGATATTGATACAAGAAGAAGTTGCACCAAAAAGGTACGACCTCTGTAGTCTGCGGTGTACCCTTGTATCGTGAAAATAAGAAGAGATTTAGGGATTGGGTAGGATTCGAAGCTCAGACGGATGAGAGTTCCTAATTTATATGGATAAATGTATTGGCGGATTCGTTCCTATCTAATTTAATCAGCAAGAGGTGTTGAATGTTTTAAAATCGGGTGTTTCGCGCAAATGAGACTTTAGGGGGGGGGGGGGGGATTATTGATTTTATTCCACCAGAGTAGACACCATGGTAGCAATCCTGTAGACAGAAAAACATTTCGGGAGGCTTAGCTACCCGTTAAGGGATTATGGGAGTAGGAATATACTCCTAGGAGTAGGAGACATAATCTTCCTGATGCCCAGATTGCTTTTTTTTATCAGAATATTATTTTTATTGAACGTTTAATTTATCTATCTACTCTTATTAAACGAGAAAAAATTATATACGGTATATAAATTTGATAGAGTTTTTCTTTAGGAGACGGACTGGTATAAATATACAATTGGATGTTGATGAAGGCAGTCCAAGGTAGTTGTAAAAAAATAAGACTATATCAGTTTTACTATTTTACATTTATTAGATAACCGACGTTTCGGAGATTTACTCTCTCCTTCTTCAGGGTAACGAAAAGTCAATGGAAGTATATCATTTCAGAATTACTTCCTGTCTCCTTTGAAAATGCCAAGAAAACATTATAAAATTTCATCTCGATAGAAAATGCAATTGCTTTTGTTTTGTCAAAATGTCTGTTAGTTAGTCTGTGCGTTACCAAATTTTGTGGACGAGCTAGCTCAAAAACTAGTGTGAATATCAAAACCAAATTTCACACGTAGTTTTGGTCCATTGAGATTAAGAGCTGATTAGATTTTGGTGGATATCGACCCAAAATTAAGGGGTGTGGGGGGGGGGGGGGTTAAAAATTAAAAATCTCGGCCATTTGAGCAAACTCAACCAAATTTTGTATACATAATCAGTGGGACCCCAGAAGTCTAAAAATGCAAAAATTAACCCTCCTCCCCTACATGATTATAAATAATTTTATTAAATATTACATATAAGTGAGGGGCCAGGTTGTATGGTAAAGTCGAGTGGATGGCCATATCAGAACACGTCAGCTTATTTAGATTTAGGAAATAAAAAGAAAAATATAGGTTTACATTTAAAAAATAGGACTTGACCTTGAAATACCCTTGAAAGCTTGTTCTAGGTCGACAAACAAAAGTCTAGTTTAGTTTCCCACTTGATATAAAAAAACTTTTATTTGAAACTTTTTTTCATATAATACACTGTTTTTGATTTATAAGACTGTCTCAAGATAAAAAAAACTAACCCCGTAGATTCACAAAGAGAAACAAAGAGGTTGTCCTCTGCTTGATGCAAATAAACACACACACATATATATCGAGATGATATATCTGTATATAGGTATATTATTTATTTGTTTGAGACTATAGTTTCGAAGACTTGGTCTTCATCATCAGTCTTTCTTCAATTATAAATGTTTTCCATGGAATCAATATCATATGGATATTGAAAACTTGGTGTTCCTGTTTTCAATATCCATATGATATTGACTCCATGGAAAACATTTATAATTGAAGAAAGACTGATGATGAAGACCAAGTCTTCGAAACTATAGTCTCAAACAAATAAATAATATATATACAGATATATCATCTCGATATATATGTGTGTATGTTTATTTGCATCAAGCAGAGAACAACCTCTTTGTTTCTCTTTGTGAATCAACAACTCTGCTACTCTCGGCAAAACAAAAACTTTTCAATTAACCCTGTAGATACTCTCCTCGCTCTAATGATGTTCTGACATATATTTTTCTCTATTTTTTTTTTTTTTTATTTTTTTTTTTTTTTTTGTATTTTATTTTTTGTTTTTTTTTTTTTTTTTTTTAACTCAGGACAATTAACAAAGAAGGAAATTCCGGATGATTATTTCTGCGACGAGTGTTTTTGTGGTTTTCTCAAATTATCTGATTATGAGAGTCATATGCAAGACAATCATTCTGCAGAATGTCCCTTCAAATGCGACCAGTGCGAACGGATATTCACTGATGAAATGAAATTACAACGTCATATTGCTATGAATCATCGGACAAAGAAATCTTTTAATTGTGATTTATGTTTAAAAACGTTTGAGAACAAATCAGAAATGGATATTCATTATCGAACTCACTCGGGCCAAGAATCATTTCCCTGTCCAACCTGTCTTAGAATATGTTCTTCAAAAGAATTATTAAGTGAACATTTGAAGATCCATTCGACTATTTTGATTTGTGATTATTGTGATAAGAAATTCTCACACATAGCTAAATACAAAACCCATTTGCGTTCACATTCTCGGGAACAGCCATTTAACTGTCATCTCTGCCCGAAGAAATTCAAACACAACAAATATCTAAGACAACATATGACGATGATTCATTATGGAAAAGAACCTTTCAAATGTGATCATTGCCAGAAAGGCTTTTTAAACATACGAACCTTTAATAACCATATGCTTATACATTCTGACCAACTTGTATTCACTTGTCATCAATGCAAGAAAATTTTCTCACGAAGGGGTAATTTCAACCGGCATATACAAAGTCATACCGAGGACAAATAATTCAGCTGCGATCATTACAAAAAGAGGTTTTATGAAGGAAAAATGCGATTTTTTTGCAAAAAATTGCATTTTTTTCAAATCTCATTGCGGCACGGATTACCATTAATCCAATTAAGATGAAACTTTGTTTGAATTGTAGCAAATTTAATCTCAACAAAAACACTTGTGTAAGGGGGGGCCAAGTTCGATTAATAAAATCTGTTTGCCAAGAAAAGTAGTGAGATCTAGTGTGCTGCCAAGTTCAATATCATCAATTTATTGAATGGGTCGAGAATATATTAGTAACTTCAATTAGATTGAATGTTTTTCATTTCACATGTCCCTCTATATTTTTTATTGAATTCACATTTTTGGTTGAAATTATTTTCCTAAAACTTGGCTTTTACGCATTAAATTATTATTATTTTTGTTTGATAGGGTCTCCACCTCCCCCTTTTAGCCCTTCCATCCTCTCTTATTAAGATCTCATGATATGATAACTAGTAATTCGTGACATACATAACAATCCGTAAAGGCCAAGTTTTAGGAAAATAATTTCAACTAAAAATGTGAATTCAATAAAAAATATAGGGAGGGACATGTGAAATGAAAAACATTCGTTTTAATTGAAGTTACTAATATATTCTCGACTCATTTAATAAATTGATGATATTGAACTTGGCAGCACATTGGATCTCACTACTTTTTTTGGCAAACGGATTTTATTAATCGAACTTGGCCTTTTTTTACACAAGTGTTTTTGTTGAGATTTCACTTCTTTTTGTAAGTTGGGTGGGAATTTAAATTGCAAGATTCACGCTTTTATTTTAAAGGCTGATGAAGATCCCTTTTTCGAAATCTCACTTTATTAGTGATTCAAGTTATTGCATTATGTCAAATTTTAGCATTCTAGTGTCGTTGAATTTTCTCTATTAGTTAATTTATCTCATAAGTTTCACTCCTTCATTTTAGATGCTGATTAAGGGAAAGTTACAGTTTTTCGATTTCTCCCATTGTTAATGCCCCAAAATCTACTAACATGCCAAATTTTAGCATTTTATACCCTTTGAATTTTTACTTGATAAGAATTTATATTATAAACTTCGCACCTTCTTTTAAGATGCTGAGTAAGGAAACGTTTATTCGTTTTTCGATTCTCTTCTTTATTAACCAATCTCTACCAATATGTCAAGTTTCATCATTCTAGAGCCATTGTATTTTCACTATATGTTAATTTAGTCTATAAATTTCACCCATTCATTTTATGTTCTGAAGAAGAGAAATTTTCGGTCTTCGATTTCACCTTTTATTAACGCCTTAAAATCTACCACCATCCCAAAAACAATGAAATTTTATCGCACATATAAATACACCCCCTTTCATTTTATGACCTGAAGAAGGCAAAGTTTCGGTTTTTCGATTTCACCCTTTATTAACGCCCCAAACTCCACCACCATACTGAAAATAATGAAAATTTATTGCTCAAAATTCACCCACTTCATTTTATGTCCTGAAGAAGGAAATGTTTCGGTTTTGCGATTTCATTCTTTATTAATGTACCTACCAAATTCTACCAATATGCCAAGTTTTAGCATTCTAGGATCAATATATTTTCACTGTATGTTAATTTAGTCTATAAATTTCACCCCTTCATTTTGTGCCCTGAAGAAGGGAAAGTTTCGGGGTTTCAAGTTCCTCTTTAATAAATGTGCCAATCTTTACCAGTATGCCAAATTTCAGCATTCTAGGTTCATTGAATTTTTAGTATATGTTAACTAAGTCTATAACTTTCACCCCTTCATTTAAGGTCATGAAGAAGGGAAAGTTTCGATTTTTGGATGTTTCCCATAAATTGTATCCCAAACTCTACCACCATGCCAAGTTTTAAAATTCTAGGATCAATATATTTTCACTGTATGTTAATTTAGCCTATAAATTTCACCCCTTCATTTGGGGCCCTGAAGAAGTGAAAGTTTCGGTGGTTCAAGTTCTTCTTTTATTCATGTGCCAATCTTTACCAGTGTGCCAAATTTCAGCATTCTAAGTTCACTATATGTTAATTTAGCCTATAACTTTCACTCCTTCATTTTAGGTCCTGAAGAAGGGAAAGTTTCGATTTTTGGATTTTTCCCATTAATTGTACCCCAAACTCTACTAGCATGCCAAATTTCAGCATTCTAGGATCAGCGGAAGTAGTCTAGAATTTTGTTGAGTGAGTGAGTGACGAAAAATCCTATCTTTGGCTTCTTATAACTTGGAGGGTATAAAAAATATAAATATGAAAATTTGTAATTTACTTAAGCTTATGGACCAGTATTATGGAAAAAAATTTCAGCCATGTAGAGGTTATCAGTACGAAGTTACAGAGCCGTCAAAATGGCCTGAGTTGTTTCCTGTAAAGGATGGTCTGGCAGTGCACACACACCCCCGTTCGAATCGAACTTGGCTGGGGCACTGCCCCCCGTGTCCCCAGATCTAGTTTAAAAATGTAATGTAAAGAATGGTCTTTTTCGAAAACGTCAATTAAATAATGTGATTATTTAATTCAATACATATGTAATGTAATTGGCTGTCGCAATATTTATATAATGTGATCAAATATCGAAAAACGAAATTAAAAAACGAAATTAAAAAACGAAATTAAAAAGCCATGGGTAACAGACGAAATACTGCAACTAATGTTTATTATTTTTTTCCCGCTTTATATTAGCTTCACTTGTATGTATCTATGTTTTTTTTTTGTTTTTTTAGATGAAATTTTCCAAAAACTAGTGAGGGATTTTGCCCTAAACCTAACCCATCCTTTCAGCCTTGTTCCTTCCCACGGAACCGCAATTAAGCATTTTTTTTTTAAGCTATTGCATAGCTTTTATCGCGGGCTTTGAGCGCGGCGACCGAATCAAGAAATTCAAGTTTTATCATAATCGAATGCAAGCTGCATCGACTGCATCTTTGTTGCAAGAATTCAAAGACTGTCTTTAAATAGTGTTCAGACGTGCGTTCAAAGTGCTCTTCGTTCATTATTAATAAATGGCATTAAATAATGGCTTCCATTGCCGAAGAAGTCAAACCGTCCCCTTTCATTGATTTACAAGATTCAGTTACGAGACAAACAAATGTGTTACTTCTTACCGAAACTTGCATGACGCGTGATAATCCGATTGAAATACCTCATTTCAATTGTATTGTTCGAACGAGATACTGTTCCAAAAGGTGGGGTAGCTATTTACCAAAATAATAATAATGTTACTAATATTATGACTCCGAATATTGAAATAAATATTGCACGTTAGCGATGTTAATGTTAGGCGCTCATTTGTAGGAGATATTTGTGCGTGCTTATGCAAACTTAATCATTACATAGTCATGGTAGCAATTTACATTTCTCCGAAGAAGGGTCGAAAATACTTAATTCAAATGGTAATAAATTTCCACTTATCTTAGCTGGCGATTTCAACGTCAACTTCACTGATAAAAATTCAGAGCGGTTGACAACTTTTCTTTCGGAAAAATTGAATTTGAAAATGAATAAATGATCCACAAGAATCCACAACAAAATATGGGCCCACCATTGACGCGGTATTTTTCAGATATTTAGAGGATATCAAGTCTCAAGCTTATTTTCTTATTTCAGATTTACCATAAACCTATAGTTACAATGATAAAAAATTCTGAATAACCTACATGTATTGTAAGATAATAAAAATATTTTAAACAATATTAACTTCTCATTTATTCAATAAAAGAAAAAGAAAAAACATTGTTTTTCTTATCGGTCACCACGCTCAAAAAGTGTAACTTGAATTAATAATATCAAAGAAAAAAAATATTGCATAAATATTATAATTGCATAAGTTGATAAAAAATGCTATGCAATAGCTTTACCGCGGCAGTCCCCGAGTGCCACACATTGTTATTTATTTTAATGATATTGATGTGAGAAGGGGTACACCAGAAGGTGCATCCCCTAAAGGCCTGTATGGAATGGCCGCTCCATCGTGAAAAGAACAGAGTAGAAGGAAAAGCCCGGTCAAGCCAAATCTCAGAAACTTAGATTCAATCCAATATCAATTCTTCTAGTTTTTGCGGGGCTTCGAGCAGTGGTAAAATTCTCCGATCGATAAATTAGGTTTTTAAATTTATCTTACTTAAATTTTTTCTAGACCCTATACTTAAAGAAAAAAATGACTGGGTATAGCCGGGAATCGAACCCGAGACCTCCGGTCTGCCCGCGCGGCCATTACACCAGGAGGGCCATTCCTTCGTGGGAAGGAGCATAGCTCTTCCTTGTTGGTCCGCTGCAGTTGGGTAATAATGTTGACCGCAGCTTCACATATGGCGGTCCAGGCCTGTTCCCCCGTGAGCACGCGGTTAATTAACAAGGGACTCCGGAGTCGCGAGCACGTCGAATACCTCCCACAGTGTTCTTTGATCATCTTGGAAACGCGATTGGAATTAGGTGTATACGTCTTTGGAATTATTTTGGAATTCATTAAATAATGCCCCTTAATCTATTGTCTTCTACATGGAAATGCAATTGGAAGTAGGTGTACACGATGTTAGGTCGCGGTTCATCCCCCTCGCTTTAAGAATTGTAATCAGGCATGAAAAAAGTCGGCTTTTTTTTGCTTGGTTTTTTCGAAATATCTCAAAAACTATTATAAAAAATATATTCTATTAAAGTTTCCTAATTTATTTAAAAAAAAAAATTCTAATATAATTTTGAAACATTAAACTTAATTATCTAGGGGATTTTTAGTTTACTCAATCTGATGAATATATAAATTTGTTTGTTGACACAACATGGAGATTTAAATATACTTGTCTTTAGCAAAATATTATTAGAATTAAAATATTATATATATTTACGTAAATATTTTCTATTCAAATATATATAATCGAATCTTAATTTTAAATTGAAATCACTGAATATATATTCCACAATGACTGGCAATTTTAAGCAAGAATACAACTACCCCGTCTATACGAGTTAGTTATTTTTCATTAAATATAATATAAATAATGTTCAATTTGCATAATATAATTTTATTAACTTTATCGATAATTTAAGTGGAACTTAATTAATATTTAGTTTAGAAATTAAATATATAAAGGATAAAGATTTCACTAATAAACAAGGAAACTTGACAATCTAATCTGATTAGAATTTTATATTCTTTGATATAAATAAATTTCTTCTATATTGCAATCAAAGAAGCTTTTTTGTGATATTATAAAATATTTTATATATAAATTTTTCTATTAGTCACGTCAAATTGTCCTCGGATGGGGAAAGTTTTGGCATAATTCTAATTTTTTGCATACACCGGGTGAGTTATTTTATCTTGAGACAGTCTTATAACTCAAAAACAATTGAGACAGTCTTATAACTCAAAAACAATGCATTATATGAGCCGTTTATTTTGAAAGTGGTGTAAGTCCGTTATTTGTTATTTTGAGATATTTATATTTTTATAAATACATATATTTGGGTCATTCCATGTCAACTCAAAACACCCATTTTACCTCACCACTTTAGATTTTCTCGAAATTTGGTACACTGATATATTGTGCTAATATGAATAAAAATACAAAATTTCAAATTTTTATCCTAGTTTTTTTTATACGGCCTTGTGAAGTTTTCAAAAAAACCACGAACAAACTATTTTGAAACTGCTCTAAAAGCTGTCTTAATTGACTTAGAGAGGTGGGACAGGTGTCATTTTGCAGATTTTTTAATGCTCTTTTCAGAGACATACAAAATGACATAGGTTGTAATATTTTTTTTTTTTAATGTAAATCAAATTTTTGATTTTGATTTTTTCTAAAAAGTACTACTTTTAAAATTTTCAAAAAAAATTATGTAAATAGAAAGTACTTTCATAAACTACTACGCAAAGTATAATGATGTGATGGTAATGGGGTCTATGTTTAAAAAAATTATTACTGACTCTTGTTTTTCATAAATACCCAGTTTTGACCAAACAATAATGATTCTAATGCAGTGAAACGACATTTTATGAAAAATCACTTGTGTATATTAAACTATGGTTATGAAACAAACACTCTGTGCTAATTAAATAACTGTTTTATAGTAGAGATTAATAATAGTCCTATAAATGCTTTCATGAAAAATATGAATGGATTGTACTCTAAATTAGTCTTATAAAAATATTAGTAAAAACTAAGACAAATAAAACACCAACATTTTAAATAAAATTAAATCAATTTATACTATGTCATGAAAAGTTAGTTAATTTACAATAAATATTGTTGTAGGCTAAATAGTTTGATAAGCACATGTTATCTGAAATAGAAATTTCCCTTGCATTCACTTGATCCAGTCTCTGCAGGTCTAGCAAGTTGGAACCTGTCTATGGTTGTGAGTAAGTTAAAACAAATACCAGTCTGCCAAAAGCCAGGCTGTCTCCTCAAGCATTCATTCAGTGACTAGAGTCCTTGCTGACAAGTAGTGTTTTAAATGTTACTAATGTCTTAAGTTTTTTTTTATGATAAAGATGAGAGAAGGAGTTACACCAAAATGGTGCAACCCCTAAAGGCCTGGGTTGGCCCCTCCATCGTGAAAAGAAGAAGAAAGAATTTTATGGGTTGGGCGGGGGTCGAAGGTATCTGTGGATACGGGTCTTAAATAGCTGAAGGTTATACGTCGCGGGAAAGATGGTATCAGATTGATAACAGAAAGTTCCAGTCAATTCCATAATGTAAAATAGTTGTTATACCTTACATAAAACAATTGATACTTTAAACTTCTGTGTTTTAATAGCCAATTTAATCTATGATTAAAACTTGTAATTAAAAGGCAAAGTTTAAGACATTTTTAGCAAATATGGAAACTAGTGAAAAATGCAGTACTGTGGTAAGAGTTCAGTGTTGTAATCCATTGAAGAAAACAAATCATCGTGTTAGAGATAGAAAAAAAACTGCGAAATGTCACACCTTGGATGACAGGTTCATTTCCACAAATACTTGATGGCTCCGTGATTTGTGATCAGTGTAGAAAAGACCTAACCAAGTTAAAAAATACAGTGCCTATTAGTGATAAAAATTCTGAAAATGAAGATTCTTCCTGGTCGGAGGTGAATGTTCCAGACAAAGATCTGCTAACTATTGTAAAGCTGACCTAATGAAATAATTATTCATGTACCTATTCACCAAACAACAAAACAATATTTTCAACTTGAATTGCAGATTTTTATAATGTCATTTTGTTATAAAGCCCTAGCAATTTTGCCCGAAACCGCCATTTAAATATAGCCTAAGAAATATATGTTTCATGAATTTATTATTAAACAGTTATTTAATTAGCACAGAGTGTTTATTTCATAAACATAGTTTAATATACACAAGTGATTTTTCATAAAATATCGTTTCACTACATTAAAATCATTATTATTTGGTCAAAACTGGGTATTTATGGAAAAACAAGAGTCAGTAATAATTTTTTTAAACATAGACCCCATTACCATCCCATCATTATACTTTGCATAGTAGTTTATGAAAGTACTATCTATTTACAGAATTTTTTTGGAAATTTTAAAAGTAGAACTTTTTAGAAAAAATGAAAAATTTGATTTACATTTTGAAAAAAAAAATTTATTACAACCTATGTCATGTTGCATGTCTCTGAAAAGAGCATTAAAAAAGCTGCAAAATGACATCTGTCCCACCTCTCTAACTCAATTAAGACAGCTTTTAGAGCAGTTTCAAAATTGTTTGTTCGTGGTTTTTTTGCGATTTTTTGAAAACTTCACAAGGCCGTATAAAAAAAAAAACTTTTTAAGATAAAAATTTCAAATTTTGTATTTTCATTCATATTAGCAGAATATATCAGTGTACCAAATTTCAAGAAAATCTAAAGTGGTGAGGTAAAATTTTTATTAAAAGTGTGGTGATTTGGCACGGAATGACTCATTTATATATATTTTGATGAATTCATGAAAATATTGTACTTCTTTGGCTGTAATATTATAAATATGAAAAGAAGATATCTATGTCTAACTAAATCTGTCATTAACTCATTTTTTACAAAATTGGACTTTGACCACTTTCAAAATAAACGGCCCATATGGAAAATAGTTTCAAATAAAAGTTTATTTATATCGAGGGGGAAACGACTGAAAAAACTGATTCACTAGCCTCATTTTCCGCCAGTAACTCTACTTTAGATGACAGGGCTTAACCCGCTCTCTTATACCCCCCAAACCTACCTCATGGGAAAAATAATTTTGAGGCCCCAAATAATCAAAAAAGCCATTAAAAAATTTAAATCCAACTCCGCCGCTGGCCCCGATGGCATCCCAACAATTTTCATTAAAAAATGCGCCCCTGAACTTGCCCCGATTTTATCTAAGCTATTCCTAATCTCTTATGAATCGGGCATATTCCCCAAAAGCTGGATAATAGGCAGAGTCACACCTATAACTTTTAAGGAGTTCGGTGTTGGTTCTAGGTGAAACATTTTATTATTATAGAGTCACACCTATTCCTAAAAAAGGAGACTTCACAAATCTCTAATTACAGACCTATCGCGATCACCTCTGTTCTTTCCAAAATAATGGAAATGATTATAAACCAAAACGTCACTTAGAAAATAATAAATTAATTCACGATAGGCAATATGGATTTAGACAAAATCGTTCCACAGGCGATATCTTAACCTATGTCACCCACATCTGGAACAAAACTCTAGACAGGAAAAGAAACCCTCGCTGTAGCCCTAGATATCTCAAAAGCTTTTGACCAAGTTTGGCACAAAAATCTTCTTGCCAAACTGACAGCCTTTGGATTCACACCAACACTTCGCAAATGGATAGAAAGCTTTCTGACAAACCATAGTATAAAAGTTGTGGTGGGTGGAATATCATCTGAATCGTTCTCCAATAAAGCTTAAAAATATATAGAGTTGTCTTTGTTGAAATCGTGCTCCTTCATGGTCAAAATGGGAAAATATAAAAAAAAAGTACAAGTTTTTGGGTGATCCGGGAGGGGGCTGCCGAGATCGAAAACATGGATTTTGCGCTTGAGCCCGAACGGTTGGTCGGAGAAACAACCTAAATAATGAACTTTGTAGGAAATTTTATGAACTTTCATTTTGAATAGTAAGGTTATTTAAGAAAAGTTGAAATTTTTCGAGTTATAAGCGAAAAACCGCAAAAAAAAATCGAAATTTTCAACTTTTTTCCATTTTCTACAATGTTGAGTCATAGAATTTTGGTGGGAGACCTCAGATTTGGATTCATTCAGCGCCCCAAAAAAAATATATATTTGCAAAAAATTAGACCTACCCCAAAATTTTCCTGATAAAAACACAATTTGACTGGACTATTTAGGAAAAATTAATCCTTATAATCTTTTTGAAATGTAAAAACTTGGAATAAAATTATCAATTATTATTTTTTGTTTAATAATATATATTTGAATATTATTAGGTCCACATTTTTTATGCTGTTTTTGTACAACGATGTTTATTAGTGAAGAATTTCTCGAGAAACATCAAAAGAAATGTCTTCAAATGCAACTACACTTGATATTAAAAACCAAATTGGAATTGAAAAGAAATTCATTAGATAGAGGTGAGTTTATTTATTTTTCTATTCATATATATATCAAACTTGAGATGTTTACCAAAAAAGAATTTAGTCTTTTTGATTTTAAGTCGATTCTTCCACGTTTTCAGTAGAGGTTACCATTAATAGTCAAAACATCAAAAATGGAATGCAATAAGGTTATTCCTCTAGTATTAGATATGAATCGATCGTTATTTTTGATTTTAAGCCGATTCCTCTATGTTTTCAGCAATGGTTACCAATAATAATCGAAACGTAAAATACCTTATGTAGAATTGTTATTCCTCAAGTATTAAATGAGAACCAATCATTATTTTCGAATTAAAGTCAACATGAACTGCAAATTGCATGTGATATCTGATTAATAATAAAGGAATAAACATATTAATATTTCAAATGAATTTGGATAAAGTTTAACAACGATCCGTTGCAGTTTATTTTATCTTGAGACAGTCTTATAACTCAAAAACAGTGCATTATATGAAAAAAAGTTTCAAATAAAAGTTTATTTATATCAAGGGGGAAACCAAACTACGCCATTGTTTGTCGGCCTAGAACAAGCTTTCAAAGCTTTTTCGAGGTCAAGTTCTGTTTTTTAAATATACTTAATATAGAAAAAAAACTGAAATTTCATTAGAACTATTTTTTATATGACATCAAATAAACAAAATACATGAATCAATTAGATCTCAAAAAAAATCCTAATAATTATTTTTAACAATCATTCAACTTAACTATTAAATAATAATGATTAAATAATTAATATTAAATAAATAATTTAATAATTTTTCGACACTGTTCTGTTACATTCCAAAGTGTATTGCAAGTCTTCTTGGATGAATTCCAGTTCCAATTTCGTTATTTTGGCCTTTTAAGTTTCTTCGTAGCCTTTACATTTCCTGTTTTTATTTTTAATAGTTTTACAACACGATAAAATGAAGCTCCTAAGGGGAAAATTATTAAATTATTTATTTAATAATTAATTATTAGATCGTTATTATTTGATAATTAAGTTGAATGATTGTTAAAAATAATTATTAGGATTTTTTTGAGAACTAATTGATTTAATATTTTTAATTATTTGATGTATAAAAAAATAATTCTAATGAAAGTTGTTCAGTTTTTTTTCCTAGATTAAGAATATGTACAATGAAACATAGGTTTCCATTTAAAAAACGGAAGTTGATCTCGAAATACCCTTGAAAGCTTGTTCTAGGTCGACAAACAATAGTCTAGTTTAGTTTCCCACTTGATATAAATAAACTTTTATAAATAAATAAATAAATAAATAAATCTTTATTCCTCGACCTGCTTAGAGGCACAAGTCCTCGGTGGCTAGGTCCTCCAAACATCAATACAATCTAGCTACAATACATTAATAAACATCAATACAAATTAATTACAACAATTTAACAAATAATAAACAAGTAAAAAAAAAAAAGAAGAAAAAAAAAAAAAAAAATAGAAATGTATGCTCATTAACAAATAACATGACCATAGATTTCCATCAAAAAACAAAAAGTAATTTAAAAATTCCGCGCAAAAACCCGATACCAGGAGCAAGCGACGCATTAGCCATCCCGGCATTTGCCATAAGTTGTTAAGGAAACCTGGTCAAAACCTTAACAAGGATGGTATGACCTTTCTCTACCTCACCTAATCTCTGCTTGTGAGAACTAAATAAAATTTTTCACAACTCTAGGACATTAGGACTTGACAAAATTTATAATTGATTTAATCATAGGGGGCAGAGGACTATAATCCCAAGTAGTAACAGACAGATTGTTCCACAAATCAATGCCAGATCCTACAATTGAATGTAAACCGATATTTTTCAAGAATCTTGGCTTACGAATCTTTTTTCTATGATCAGCTCTACCTAAATAATTTGGTTCCTGAAATCTATTCGTTATTTCCTCCCAACTCCTAAAACCCTCATAGGCTTTGAAAATCACTTTCAATTTAGCCCATTCTCTTCTCTCCAATAAACTAGACCATCCTAATTCATTAATCATTGAAGTGACACTACTAAACCTATCAAATTTACCAAAAACAAACCTAGCCGCCCTCCTTTGTACCATATCAATTTTTCTCTCTAATCGTTGTGGATGTTTGTCCCAAACTTGAAAATTTTGAAACTTTTTCATATAATACACTGTTTTTGATTTATAAGAATTATAAATTATAATACCTACTCTCCTCGCTCTAATGATGTTCTGACATATACCTATATATTTTTCTATTTTTAATTTTTTTTTTTTTAGATATTAATTTATGTTTTTTTTTTGTTTTTTACTCAGGACAACTAACAAAGAAGGAATCTCCGGATGATTATTTCTGCGACGAGTGTTTTTGTGGTTTTCTCAAATTATCTGATTATGAGAGTCATATGCAAGACAATCATTCTGCAGAATGTCCCTTCAAATGCGACCAATGCGAACGGATATTCACTGATGAAATGAAATTACAACATCATATTGCTATGAATCATCGGACAAAGAAATCTTTTAATTGTGATTTATGTTTAAAAACGTTTGAGAACAAATCAGAAATGGATATTCATTATCGAACTCACTCGGGCCAAGAATCATTTCCCTGTCCAGCCTGTCTTAGAATATGTTCTTCAAAAAAATTATTAAGTGAACATTTGAAGATCCATTCGCTTATTTGTGATTACTGCGATTTGAGATTCTCCAACATGAAAAATTACAAAACCCATTTACTTTCACATTCTCGGGAACGGATATTTAAATGTAATCTCTGTTCAAAGAGATTCAAACAGAAAACGTATTTAAAACGGCATATGACGATGATTCATTATGGAAAAGAACCTTTCAAATGTGATCATTGCCAGAAAGGCTTTTTACGTATACGGACCTTTAAAAACCATATGCTTATACATTCTGACCAACCTGTATTCACTTGTCATCAATGCAAGAAAATTTTCTCACGAAGGGGTAATTTCAACCGGCATATACAAAGTCATACCGAGGACAAATAATTCAGCTGCGATCATTACAAAAAGAGGTTTTATGAAGGAAAAATTGCACTTTTTCAAACCTCATTGCGGCACGGATTACCATTAATCCAATCAAGATGAAACTTTGTTTGAATTGTAGCACATTTAATCTAGTTTAAAAATGTATAGTATGATATTTTTCGAAAACGTCAATTAAATAATGTGATTATTTAATTCAATACATATGTAATGTAATTGGCTGTCGCAATATTTATATAATGTGATCAAATATCAACGTTTATTATTTTTACACGCTTTATATTAGCTTCGCTTGTATGTATCTATGTTTTTTTTTTAGATGAGGGGAATCTTCCAAAGACGTAGTGAGGGATTTTTACCCCCTAAACCTAACCCATCCTTTCAGCCTTGTTCCTTCCCACAGAACCGCAATTAAGCATTCATTTTTTTTTTTTAATGATATTGATGTGAGAAGGAGGTACATCAGAAGGTGCATCCCCTAAAGGCCTGTATGGGATGGCCCCTCCATCGTGAAAAGAACAGAGTAGAAGGAAAGAAGCCGGGATCACGAGCCAAATCTCAGAAACTTAGATTCAATCCAATATCCAATTTACTAAGTTTTTAAGGGCTTGGAGCAGTGGTAAATTCTCCGATCGATAAATTAGGTTTTTAAATTTAATTTTTTTTTCCAGGCCCTATACTTACAGAAAAATTGACTGGGTATAGCCGGGAATCGAACACGAGACCTCCGGGCTGCCATGCTCACCATTACACCAGGGAGACCATCTCTTCGTGGGAAGAGGCTTATAGCTCTTCCTTGTTGGTCCGCTGCAGTTGGGTAATAATGTTGACCGCAGCTTCACATATGGCGGTCCAGGCCTGCTCCCCCGTGAGCATGCGGTTAATTAACAAGGGACTCCGGAGTCGCGAGCACGCCGAATACCTCCCAAAGTGTTCTTTGATCTTCTTGGAAACGCGTGCATAAAAAGAAGACGTGTTCGGCGTCTTCAGTCACGTTACATTCCGAGCATAGTGGCAATTCGATTATTTTAAATCTGTGGAGAAAAGCCCGGAAGGAACCATGACCTGTAAGAAATTGGGTGAGGTAGTTGTTAACCTCACTCTGACTCCTATCCAGCCAAGTTTTTAAGTCAGGGATCAGCCTGTGGGTCCACCTGCCCTTTTCGGACAGATCCCATCTCTCTTGCCACTCTGAAAATAACTCAGTTCTAGCAGCTATTTTATCAGGGTAGCTGCCCTCCCATATTCTTCGATGCTTTATATATTTTTTACTTGCGAAGCATGGGAGAAAGTATTGTAATCGGTCGCGCGGCTAGCGCGACTTCAAAGGGTCCTCAGGTAAAGACTACGGAACCCATGGACTCAATTAAGGTCACAAATTGAAGTATTCAATGAGATTGAATTTTAGAACGTGACGGTTTTGCCAAAAATTACCTGGAATCTCGCCGAGAGGCCAAAAAGTGCCATTTTTTTTGGAAGTGCGTGCGGATGGATGGATGTTATCGTTTTTTTCGTCCACGATTTTTTCCACACCGTTGCACTGATTGAATTGAAATTGAAAACCTACTATTAGTTTAACAAAATGAAGGGCTGATTAGTTTTTGGTATATATCGGCCCACAAACATTAGTATTATACAAACATTATTTATTTCAGTACTTTTTTAGTTTTTTCTAAATATCTTTAAAATGACTTAACCAATTTTGATGAAATTTAATTTCCTAATTAAGTACCTTGGGGCCGACAAAAAAGGTTAAATAAAGTTTTTAGTAAAATTACATTTTAAAGTACTTTACTCTAAAGTAAGATTTTTATATTCTTTAAAATTTATTCATTTTATCTGTTTAATATAGGACTCATTTAACCTAAGTAAGAGTGGATAGGCTTTTCTCTGTGAAATACTAAAAATTTGGGAGGAAAGTTTATAAGTAACCATAGCAACTGCGTTCTTTTCTTATCCGTTACCTTTATAGAGGAATCGACTTAAAACCAAAAATAGCGATTGATTCTCATCTAGTACTTGAGGAATATCCATTCTATATTGGAATTTTGACTTTTCGGTTTTTATTGGTAACCAT
>JALMQS010000070.1:15190305-15214011 GCA_024734495.1 Forficula auricularia
CACAAGTGTTTTTGTTGAGATTAAATTTGCTACAATTCAAACAAAGTTTCATCTTAATTGGATTAATGGTAATCCGTGCCGCAATGAGATTTGAAAAAAATGCAATTTTTTGCAAAAAAATCGCATTTTTCCTTCATAAAACCTCTTTTTGTAATGATCGCAGCTGAATTATTTGTCTTCGGTATGACTTTGTATATGCCGGTTGAAATTACCCCTTCGTGAGAAAATTTTCTTGCATTGATGACAAGTGAATACAAGTTGGTCAGAATGTATAAGCATATGGTTATTAAAGGTTCGTATGTTTAAAAAGCCTTTCTGGCAATGATCACATTTGAAAGGTTCTTTTCCATAATGAATCATCGTCATATGTTGTCTTAGATATTTGTTGTGTTTGAATTTCTTCGGGCAGAGATGACAGTTAAATGGCTGTTCCCGAGAATGTGAACGCAAATGGGTTTTGTATTTAGCTATGTGTGAGAATTTCTTATCACAATAATCACAAATCAAAATAGTCGAATGGATCTTCAAATGTTCACTTAATAATTCTTTTGAAGAACATATTCTAAGACAGGTTGGACAGGGAAATGATTCTTGGCCCGAGTGAGTTCGATAATGAATATCCATTTCTGATTTGTTCTCAAACGTTTTTAAACATAAATCACAATTAAAAGATTTCTTTGTCCGATGATTCATAGCAATATGATGTTGTAATTTCATTTCATCAGTGAATATCCGTTCGCACTGGCCGCACTTGAAGGGACATTCTGCAGAATGATTGTCTTGCATATGACTCTCATAATCAGATAATTTGAGAAAACCACAAAAACATTCGTCGCAGAAATAATCTTCCGGAGATTCCTTCTTTGTTAGTTGTCCTGAGTAAAAAACAAAAAAAAACATAAATTAATATATATCCAAACGCCTTCCACCGAGAGGATAAGAGATAAGGTTCTTATAAAGGCGTCGCAGCGCACATTCGAAGATCCCAGGTTCGAATCCCGGCTGATCCTTTTGTCTATAATATAAAAATCTTTTCTTCGTTCCCTAATTTAATAAATTAAGTACCTGGCCACCGAGCGATGCTCGGTAACTTTTTGCTTCAGTTAAAAGCTATATATTAACCCCCTCGCCCCTCGGACCTCCACCACTTCATCCCACCTCCTGCACCTCTGTTATGATTTAGACACCTGTTAATTAAAAAAAAAAATTCTAATTTTAATATAATACTAGCTGCAAGGCACGCCCCCCTGGACCCGGAGCCCTCGAACCCCACGCTCACCCCCCCCCCACTCCTACCCACCCCCCACCCCCCGAAACCCACCCAGCACCCCACCCCCCGCACCATGCCCAACCCCCGCCCCTCTGGGGAAATTTTTTTAAACAAAAGTTGTCAGAAATCACATCCCCTACAACTTTGTTTATTATAAAATTTGCCGTAGGGTTAATAGTTTAGGAGTTATTTGATAATTTTCATTCGTGCGACATCCTAAACCCCCTTCTGGGGTGATAATATCAAAACGTAAGTTAGAAGACATCTGATGTAAATATGAAATTTCATAATAATCCCTTCAGCCGTTTTGACGTGAATCGTGAGTAACTTTTCGCGGAACCCACGGAAACATACAGACAGACAGACACACAGACAGGAATTTTGTTGAGGATGTTTTCGTTCCTAACTTTGCTTGAAACGTGTGCAACCAAAATTTGGCGTGATTTGGACCAATGTACAGACAAAACCTTAATTTTATATATATAGATATATATACAATTTTTAATAAGCCCCTCCTCTTGGCGCCGACATAACGCCTCCAGATTAAGAAGTCCTCTATCTGCACTCTTTCGAGGCAAATATAATCTATGTACCGAACTGCGTGGATGATGTAGCCGGTGTCTTGTAAGAGTCGTTCTTATTTTTCTGTCGAAAGCTTAAAGAGATGTCGCCGGCCACTTTATCACACCGAATGTATATGTGGCTACCGGAATAGCCCATGTATTGATAGCCGAGATTTTGTTTCTAGAGTTGATATTTAATTTGCAGATCTTAACGAAAGAACTTTCTTCTTGGAGTTGGTTTCAGAAATCCCCAGCAGCTGATTCAGTCCTAGGTATTTATATGTTTCTTCATTACCAAGGTTATGGATTGTTGTGTCATCAAAGAGCTCTATATCCTGCTCTCCATCCTGAACAAGACCACGCTTAACATGCACAGTAGCACATTTATCCAAACCGAACTCCATACGAATATCATCTCTTTACTAGCTCAAATTCTTTTTGCAACTGGTCCTTGCATCAAGCATAAAGTTTTTATTTTACTTAGAGAAAGTGGTGTAGGTTTTAAGTGAAACATGATATTAATTAATAAAGTAAAGGGTGTGTAGTTTCACAGTGAATGAAATAAAACTCAAAGAGGTTTATACAAACTCAATATATTTCGGATTATTAGTCCATCATCAGGAGTTTACAGGTTAAAACTAATGAATAATCCGAAATATATTGAGTTTGTATAAACCTCTTTGAGTTTTATTTCATTCACTGTGAAACTGCACACCCTTTACTTTATTAATCAAGCATAAAGCTTGAGATCATCCATGAGATGTAAACATTTGGGTTTTTCTTTATAAGATACCCATATCCTGACTCCCTAATCATCCTACTCAACGGAGTGAGAGCCATACAGAACCAGAGCGGACTCAGACTATTACCCTGGAAGATTCCACGTCTAATACGGATCTCCTTGGTCTTATAGTTATTATTGGGGCTTTGGGGTGTGATGCGCAATATATGGTCACCAGCGACCACATAGCCTCTCCACCCCAACTCCACACTCGCCTACACGTGGTGCTCCTGTTACGCTGAGCAACCTGGCGGAAGGTTTGGGTAACCAACCCCAGCGGGAAACCAAGTCAGCAAGCTGAAGAGTGTTGGGGGGTCTAGGTAGGGCTAGTACCTGGCGTAGCTGGGGAATGGTCTCCTAGACCGGGTAGGGACAGGGTCAGGTTACCTACTTTATGGACGGCGGCGGAATGAGACAGGCTCTCAAAAGTACGGCGGCGTTCCTCAGCCCTGAAGACTTGGGCTACTGTCTTTGCTACTTAAGGGTACCTACTCTCACTAGTTGTCTCAGCTATCTGTGCCACTGGGATCGGAGCCTGTACCTGTAGCAGCAGGCGGGGTATCACGTGCAAGCCCCCCTGTTACCCTGTGCACAGTCACCCTCATTCATCACCAAACATCCCCACCCCTTCTTCACCAACAAACTAAATACATATGATGAACCTGACAGGAGTAAATGTTTCCGGAGTAAATTCCCCCAATCGGATCTCCGGGGGGGGGGGGACACCCTGTCTAGGTTTTCGAAAAATCAACGCCGTATGAAGCGCCTTTCCGTCCCGACGACGAGTTATTATTATTATTATTATTTTTAATTTTGAGATTAATTTTATTGTCCGTATACTCAAAATAAAATATCATTGAAAAATTAATTAATAAACATACTTCCTGTTAATGAATTTCTTTTCAATTCTAATTTCGTTTTTAAGATCCAGTGTACATTCATTTGAAAACATTTCTTTTGATGTTTATTCAGGAATTCTTCACTTATGAACATTGTTGTACAATAACAGCACAGAAAATGTGGCCCTGAAATAAATAAGACATAAATTAACTGAAGAAAAAAATAGCGTAAAGAAAAGAAACATTTTATTCCATTGAAACAATAATAAACTATAATATGATAAATGCATAGTAAAAACATTTGTAGCATTTTATATTGTAATAAATTGTGATGACATGCCTATTAATTTTTAAATTGAAAGTTTTTGTGGCGAGGGTAGCAGAGTTTTTATATATTGAAGGAGACAATAAAATAATGTGTCTTCTGCTTGAATTATAAATAAAATTTATAATTCCAGCAGAAGACACACCCTTTATTGTCTCCTTCAATATCAATTTTTATTTAAATGAGTACTTTTCCAACAGTGTTGTAGCTTGTCGTAAACAGGCCCTGTATCAAAATTTGTCGATGTGGATAACATTTTACAAATATTTGCTTACAGTCCAGGGGGGCTTATCATTGATACGGCCGATACGACGGTACCTACGCCCGTGTTTTCCATATAACGTAAAGAAAATTTGAAAATATAAAATTCTAGGTAGAGTTCTTTTTTTATATTTTTAAATTTTTTAAATATTCTTTAATTTATTTAAATATATGTTTAACCTACACAATTCTCCCTTAACGAGCCGATATCATTCAGCCCGCCAAACCTTAAAAAATCGCGTATTTTGCGCAAATGAAGTTTTGGAGGGGTTATTGATTTTATCTCGTCAAACAAAAGCCATGGTATATCTATAAATAAGCTGACGTGTTTTGATGTGGCCATCCACTTGACTTTGCCATACAACCTGGCCCCTCACTTATATTTAATATTTAATAAAATTATTTATAATCATGTAGGGGGGGAGTTAGATTTTGCATTTTTAGACTTCTGGGGTCCCACTGATTATGTATACAAAATTTGGTTAAGTTTGGTAAATGGCCAAGATTTTCATTTTTTGAGCCCCTCCACCCCCCTTAATTTTGGGTCGATATGCACCAAAATCTAATCAGCTTTTAGTCTCAATGGTTCAAAACTACGTGAGAAATTTGGTTTCGATATTCGCACTAGTTTTTGAGCTAGCTAGTCCACAAAAATTTGGTAAAGCACAGACTAACAGACATTTTGACAAAACAATTATTATCTCGAAAAATATAATTTTTTTCGATGTTCACTTATTAGGGCTTTTTTGTAGACCGAAATGATATGGTTTCGCTCAATTTTTTTAATCAAAATAGTTTCAGCCGTTTTTGAGATATTTCGAAAAAAAGAAGGAAAAAACAACTTTTTTCATGCACGATTACAATACTTGACCATACCCTGTATGGTAAAATAAAAAGAGAAAGGGCGGAAGACAGATCTACGATGCGCTAGGGAGTCGAGAGTTTCATTTAATAATGCAGGATCTCCTTTAAGTCTGATAGCCGGGCTCTAAATTGCATCCAAGGTAGCAAGAGAATGCTTGGAGGTTCCTTTCCACAAATGCGAGCAATATTCAAGACAGGGGCGAATTTGAGCCTTGTATAAGGTAAGAAGTTGCGTGGGAGTGAAAAAGCGTTTGGTCCTAAAAAAAAGCCAAGTTTACATGCAGCAGCCTTTGCTACTGGGATAATATGGTCATTTCAAGAAAGGTCAGAACCTAAGGTTGATATATTGTCACGAAATTCCAATGAGCTCGAATCAAAAGAAATGTCAGGAAGGATCCTATCAACGCGCCTAGAAATTAAACAGTATTGCATTTTGCCAGCATTAAAGTTTAACAAGTTCTGGAATCCCCAATTTTCAAGCCTGCTTAAATCTACTCTTATTAAACCAGCAAAAACTGTATGTATATACCATATATCCGGTTGGGTTCTCGAAAACGGCTCTAACGATTTGGATGAAATTCACTGGTTAGGAGGGTTTTGTATTGGCGATTCGATCTGTCACGGCCTCATCTTCGGCTAAGTTGTTTTTGATGGGTTTTTTGTTAATTGAAATAATTATTCGCAGGTGGTTGTCTCGATAAAAATGTATATTTACATTTTTATTCAATTTCCTTTTAATAAATAATTGGTTTTTTAATTTTAAATTCCACTAATAGGTCATTACAAATATTATTATATATTGAAAGTAATGAAAGGCAGCCCAGAGGTAGTGAGGAAAGAAAAAATCAACACATATAAAATAAGGTGTAATTTATTGGAATCCTTCCTCCTTTCCTTTCAAACCGACGTTTCGGAGGATTTTTCCCTCCTTCTTCAGGGTTTCAAAGGGTCAATGAATGAAACAAATAAAATGTTTCCTTCTTCTCTCCACAGTAGTGTTCAAAAACTTTCTTCATTTGTAACAAAAGGCATAGAAAGACAAAAAAAAATTTTTTTTCCTTCTTTTCTTAATTCTTAAAATCCTCCGAAACGTCGGTTTGAAAGGAAAGGAGGAAGGATTCCAATAAATTACACCTTATTTTATATGTGTTAATTTTTTTCTTTCCTCACTACCTCTGGGCTGCCTTCCATTACTTTCAATTAAAATTTCTACCAGTCCGTCTCTCTCCAGAGAAAATTTCGTTGCAAAAAAATTATTATATACAGGGTGCTTCAAAAAATGTATACACACTTTGAACTTCCATAGAAAATTTATTTACCGTTCTACAAAGTTAAATTTCAGGAAAATAGAAAGCTGAAAGTCCAATGTAAATGAAACATAAATAACAAATGTTAATACTGTTCAAATTGGTGACCTGCAGCATCAATACAATTCGGAGTACGAGTCACCACTGATTCTGGACATCGTATCAAAATGTCCAATGAGATTTCTCTACACACTGCTTGAATCTCATTCCAAAGAATGTCTAGGTTACGTGGTTTACGTTTGTAATCCTCACATTACAATTGAAAAAGATGTAAATTTGCCTGGTGTAAATGTGTGGTGCGGTTTGTCTTCAAGGGGACTCATTGGACCTTTTCGATTTGAAGGCACTGTAACTGGTATTAATTACCTAACAATGCTTGCTGATTCCATATTTCCTGCCATTCGTGCATTATACGGTAATGATGATTTTTATTTTCAACAAGATGGTGCCCCGCCGCACTATCACAGGGACGTACGAGCTTACCTGGATCAAAATTTGTCGGGCCAGTGGATAGGACGCAGGGGGCCAATCGAGTTTCCAGCACGCTCTCCAGACCTTACACCACTGGATTTCTTCTTGTGGGGCACAGTAAAAGATGAGGTGTACAAACGTAAACCACGTAACCTAGACATTCTTTGGAATGAGATTCAAGCAGTGTGTAGAGAAATCTCATTGGACGTTTTGATACGATGTACAGAATCAGTGGTGACTCGTACTCAGAATTGTATTGATGCTGCAGGTCACCAATTTGAACAGTATTAACATTTGTTATTTATGTTTCATTTACATTGGACTTTCAGCTTTCTATTTTCCTGAAATTTAACTTTGTAGAACGGTAAATAAATTTTCTATGGAAGTTCAAAGTGTAGTATACATATTTTTGAAGCACCTGTATATTAAAAGTTAGAAAATTTAATTGATTAAAAATCGAATTTTAAATCTCACAAACGTATTTTTTCTATATTAGAATTTGCCAATTTAATTGATTGAACTCAAAAAATTGTTATTTAATTAAAAAAAAATTATTATATGGTATTTTTTATATACCTATAATCTGTGGGCCACTACAAGGCTTGAAATACAAAAACTGGGTGAGGGGGCGGGGGCGAGATGATGGTGCGGGTGCAATGGTGGAGGGGTTCGGGGGGGGGAGAAGTGGTTTCAGGGTTGGGGCGAGATTGGGGTGGGCTGGAGGTGTAGTTGGGGGTGTAGGGGGGGTTCGGGGATTAATATATACCATTTAACTGAAGCAAAAAGTTACCGAGCATCGCTCGGTGGCCAGGTACTCTAATAAGTTAATCGAGGAAGCTATGTTTGCGCGATTTAGTTTGGATTTAGTAAGGATTGATAGTTATGGAGGGTGCTATCGTCAGAGTAACAATGTTTTGGATTGGAGGGTAAATTTAAACCATTTTTTGGTTGCTTGGTTTGACTCTCAGGTTTGGACATTGAAGTCACCGCTCATTATAATTGCAAGAGTCCCCCCCAAGATCAGATGTCTTCTAACTTACGTTTTTACTATATAACGTTTTGATATTTTTGACCTCAGAAGGGGCTTAGGGGGGGGGGGCAGGGGCGCACGAATGAAAATTATCAAATAACTCCTAAACTATTAACTATACGGCAAATTTTATTATGAGCAAAGTTGTAGGGGATGTGATTTCTGACAACTTTTTGTTTAAAAAAATTTCACAAAAAACCACCCAAAAAGGGGGGGTTCAAAATATGAAAATTCTTGCTCTTGGACCAAACTCAACCAAATTTTGTATACTTAATCTGTGGGTCACTAGAAGGCTAGAAATGCAAGTGTGGGGTGGGGGGCACGGGGTGGGTCGGGGGGGGGTGCAGGTGGAGAAAGAAGTTGAGGTGAGGGGCCAGAGACGAAGTGGGGTGGGACGGAGTGGAGGGGTTGGGGCGGGTGGGAGTCACAGGTGGGGGGATTGGGGTGTGTGGGTGGGGTTCGTTCGGTTGGGGGTCCAAGAGGGCGTACCTCTCTGGATAGCAAGAGGGGCTGTCGAAGGCGCGGCCTTGCAGCTAGTTAAGATATAAAAATAAATGGAATTTATTTTTGGAGACACTTTTAATCTCGATATGTATATTTCGGGTGGATACCCCCCCCCCCCAGTTACTTTCTGTTGCTCCTGAAGATGGGTTCTTCTTCTTCGAGTGCCATATCCGAAACGGGTGTTGGCTCCTCTCCACATATACCTGTGCTAGAGTGTGTTTAGTTGTTTTACACATATAATATGGGACCTACTTTTTAAAGCCGGTTCCGAACGGCTAATTTGGAGAGGTTACTAGGCAATTATACTCTTGGTAGTTTGCCATTACTTTCCAAGAGGAGGCGACTGATAATATCTATCTGCAGAGACCAGAACCAGCGATCTTCGAGTCAGCGACCCAACACTCTAGCCACTGACCCACAGTCGCCTCTGAAGATGGGTTAGTCACCCGAAAATATATATTGAGATTAAAGACTCTCCAAAAATAAATTTGTTTTATTTTTATATCTTAATGTGAAACCTACCAAGTATTTTTTATCCAATAATTTTAAAAAATGTTTCACCAAGTACCAACACCAAATTCCTTAAAAACTAACAATATTATCGTAAATAAGCAATAAGTTTCACTTCTGTCGCACGTGGATTTCACGCACACACATATTTTATTATAGAAAATTGAACACGGGATCGATTGAATATAGTTAATAAAATATAATAAGTGATCAATAATAATATTAAGTTAATAAAAAAAAAAATAGCTAACCTGTATAGGTTGGGTATTTGCTTTCATGATTTATAGAATCCGCCATTACTGATATATATCGAAATTTCAAATTGAGAAAAGAATATTTAGATTTGATAATAATAATAAATAGAATGAAATATATTTATTTAGATATATCATTTATAATTGTATATTGTCAATCAATTGTTGATTAAGAGTAAATAAACCAAGAGATTATTTTAAATTAAAACCAGCAGATGTCAGGTCAACTTCCCGCATGAATTTAAAACGTATTTCAATCCTATAAAAAATTAACATTTTGTGTGGTATTGTAGAAAAGTTAATTATTAGTTTTTAAATTTAGGGAACGAAGAAAAGTTTATTATTATTACAGACAAAAGGATCAGCCGGGGCTCGAACCCGGGATCTTTGCATATGTACTGCAATGCTTTGTCATAAGAGTTTTAACTCCCATATCCACTAAGCTACTGATCCCTGAACCCAAACTAATACCTTTTGTCTATATGAATTATGGAATTTCTTTTAATCCTCTCCTCGTTCATTTTTCGCAGCCTAGGCCTTGATTCATTAATTAAACAATTAAACAACAAAAGTTAATTATTAGTTTATAAGAATAAACTACAGATGAGTTTGTTTGATTAAAATAAATATAACGACATAATACATTAACGCTTAGAAAGGGCACCTCCTTGCATCCAATTTATTAAAAAATAATTTTTAAGAAAAAATAAAAGCCGACTTCAAAAAATTAAATGCAACAAATAAAATACACTAAAAAGGTATAAAATAATTATTATCTTATTTAGTTACAATAAACGACGAAATATTAACATGAAATTACTTTTTGAAGTCGGTGCCAAACAAACTATACCTATAAGCGAGCGTACCCACCAAAGGTTTTACTAAGTAAGATCCGTCGAGTGCGATTCATAAAAAAGGTATATGTTTGGCACCAACTTCAAAAAGTGAATTTCATGTTAATATTTCGTCGTTTATTTGTAACTAAATAAGATAATAATTATTTTATACCTTTTAGTGTATTTTATTTGTTGCATTTAATTTTTTGAAGTCGGTTTTTATTTTTTTCTTAAAAATTATTTTTATTTTTCTCTTTTTAGTGATGTTATTAATAGTGATCATATCATCAGAACTTGACCAAATTAATATGACACCATCCTAAGACACCCCCTTTCGGATAAAAAAAGAACCATCGAAATCGGTTCATAAACAAAGAGGTTAGGTCGTAACAAACCTAATAAAAAAGGTCTAATACCTATGGAAAAAAATCGAAAAAAAACGGGACCAATCGGAAGCTAGACTGGACCCAATGCAAATTTTTTTCAAAATCGGTTGACAATTGGCGGAGATATGAGGTAACATAGGCACACAAAAAAAAAAAAAATTCAGTCGAATGAGAGAACCTCCTCCCTTTTGAAGTCGGTTAAAAATAAGCTGACGTGTTCTGATGTGGCCATCCACTTGACCTTACCATACAACCTGGCCCCTCACTTATATTTAATAAAATTATTTCTAATCATGTAGGGGAGTGGAGTTAGTTTTTGCATTTTTAGAGTCCTGGGGGCCTACTGATTATGTATATAAAATTTGGTTGAGTTTGGTATAAGAGCCTAGAATTTTCATTTTTCGACCATACGCCCCCTCCCACCCCCATTTTGAGCGGTTGGTTTTTGCATTTTTTGACTTCTGGGGTCCCACTGATTATGTATACAGAATTTGGTTGAGTTTGCATCAAACGGCCTAGATTTTTAATTTTTAACACCCCCTCCAATGCCCTTAATTTTGGCTCGATATGCACCAAAATCTCATCAGCTCTTAATCTCAATGGACCAAAACTACGTGTGAAATTTGGTTTCCATATTCAAAGCTAGTTTTTGAGCTAGCTCGTCCACAAAAATTTGAGTAACGCACAGACTAACAGACATTTTGGCAAAACAATTATTATCTCGAAAAATATAATTTTTTTGATGTTCACTTATTAGGGCTTTTTTGTAGAGCGAAATGCCATGGTTTAGCTCAATTTTTTTAATCAAAGTAGTTTCAGCCGTTTTTTGAGATATTTTGAAAAAAGAAGGAACAAAACCACCTTTTTCATGCACGATTACAATATTCTTGACCATACCCTGTATGCTAAAGTAAAAATAAACTGCAACGGATCATTGCTAAACTTTATCCAAATTCATTTGAAATATTAATATGTTCTTGAGTGGATATTGATGTGGCAGTCCAAAAAAGAAGATAATATCTTTTTATTCGCAAACCGACGTTTTCGAGTCTATCCCCTCCTTCTTCAGGATTTTGAAAAGTCAGTGAAGGAAATCCAAAAGCAACATTCCCCCTGTCTCCTCTTTCAGTGGCAGTAACAATAATGTATTGTATTTCATTCTCAGCAGAAGTTATAATAATACTCCCCGAAACGTCGGTTTTATGAATAAAAAGATAGTATAAATTATCTTCTTTTTTGGACTGCCTCATCAATATCCACTCAATTTCACTTATCAGACCATCTCCAAAAATTACTCCAATCTTATTAATGTGTTCATTCCTTTATTATTAATTAGATTTGCTATTTGCAGTCCATGTTGACTTAAATTCAAAAATAGTGATCGATTCTCATCTAATACTCGAGGAATAAACCATTTTGATTTTAAACGTTTCGGTTATTATTGGTAACCATTACTGAAGACATGGAGGAATCGACTTAAATTCAAAAATAACGATCAATTCTTATCTAATACTGGAGGAATAACCTTATTGCATTCCATTTTTGATGTTTTGACTATTAATGGCAACCTCTACTGAAAACGTGGAGGAATCGACTTAAAATCAAAAAGACTAAATTCTTTTATACTAAACAACTCAAGTTTAATAAATAAGTAAATAAATATAAATTACCTGAGATTTCCAGGAGTCCTCCAATCTCCTCCCACGCTTCATTCGATGAGTTCTTCTTCCATGTTCATCATGGCTGACGGCCTGACGAGTTCTGGGAATTTATATTTAAAGCTGACGCGTCAGCAGAGCGTATTATGTCGCGACACGACACGTCAGCCTAATGTACACTACCTAATTAAAAAAATTGATTAATTCTTTTTTTGCACTCGTCAACTGACGTGTGTTAACACGACACGTCAGCCCTAGTGATGAATGCGGCTCTATTCAAAATATACCGTATAAAGAATCCGAACCAAACCACCGAATTGTCTATTTTCTTCAAATTCCCAAATTTTGGCATCTATCATTTCAGATGCTTTATCAATATTTTTCATAAGCCGATTTTGTTTCTCTCCATAGTTTAAACCCTCTTTAATGATATAGTACCTGGCCCCCGAGCGATGCTCAGTAACTTTTTGCTTCAGTTAATAGCTATATATTAATCACCCCACCACTTCACCTCCTAAACCCTTCTACCCCACCTACACCCCCCCGCCCCGTACCTACCACCACTGCACCCCCACATCTACCCTCACCGTCACCTCCACCCCCGCCCAGTTTTTGCATTCCTACCCACAGATTATGTGTATATATGGTATATAAATAAATACGGTATAATTATTTTTTTCATTTAAATAACAATTTTTGAGTTCATCAATTAAATTGTCAAATTAATATTTGTTGGATTTAAAACTCGATTTTTAATGAATTAGAATTGACCAGCTTTAAATATGTAATAATTATCTTTTTGTGGGATTTAAAATTAAAAAACCAATTATTTATTATAAGGAAATTGAATAAAAATGAAAATATAAATTTTTCAAGACAACCACCTGTGAATAATTATTTCAATTAACAAGAAACCCATTAAAAACAACTTGGACGAAGATGAGACCGTGACAGATCGAATCGCCAACTCAAAACCCTCTTAACAAGTGAATTTCATCCAAATCGTTAGATCCGTTTTGAAAACCTATTCTATATTTATATACAAAAATTGATCGTTTAATATAATAAAATAAGATTTAATTGAGTTAAAAGCTTCGGTAATGTATTAGGTTGTTAGGAAAATTATTTTGTTTTTTAACCCTTAACTTTAAACAAATATATTTATTATTAGAAAAAACTTTATTAATCAAAATGAGAACCATTGAGGCAATACACTTTTGCCAACATGAAACAAGTTTATTTATTCCTATGTCACAAAATTCCGGTGTTCTGGAGGCGATTAAGTCGTATTTTTGACACCGTCTTAGTATATAAAGCATATCTCCCGTAAGAAGTTGTCGAGATGCTTGAAAAAGTGGTAGTCAGTTGGCGAGTATGGCGGATGAGCCAGAGCTTAGTTCGTTCAACTTCTGCAGCGTCTTCTGTGCGATGTGCGGCCGGGCGTCTCTTCAAAATAAGTGAGATGGAATTCTTGTAGGTCCCTTTCTCGGCCGAATTACTTCACCTCAGAATGACTCTTCATATGTCGAGTGAGATTGGACTTTCGTGAGAAACTTTTCTTGCATTGATTACAGCTGAATAGAAGTACGCCATAATGTGTCAGCAAATGCTTACCAAGTGTCCGCGGACCTATAAAGCCCTTCCCGCAATGCTCACATGTAAGAGGGTCTTTTCTATAATGAATCATCGTCATATGCCGTTTTAAATATGTTTTCAGTTTGAATCTCTTTGAACAGATATTACATTTAAATGGCCTTTCACGAGAATGATTGACCAAATGTGCTTTGAATTTTGTCATGTCGGAGAATCTCAAATCTGCTGTAATCACAAATAAGCGAATGGATCTTCAAATATGTCACTTAATAATTCTTTGAAGAACATATTCTAAGACAGGTTGGACAGGGAAATGATTCTTGGCCCGAGTGAGTTCGATAATGGATATCCATTTCCTGATTTGTTCTCAAACGGTTTTTAAACATAAATCCACAATTAAAAGATTTCTTTGTCCGATGATTCATAGCAATATGACGTTGTAATTTTATTTCATCAGTGAATATCCGATCGCACTGGTCGCATTTGAAGGGACGTTTTGCAGAATGGTTGTCTTGCATATGACTCTCGTAATCAGATAATTTGAGAAAACCACAAAAACACTCGTCACAGAAATAATCATCCGAAATTTCCTTCTTTGTTGAATTGTCCTGAGTAAAAAACAAAAAAAAAAAAACATAAATTAATATCAAAAAAAAAAAAAAAAAAAAAGATAGAGAAAAATATGTATGTCAGAACATCATTAGAGCGAGGAGAGTATCTACAGGGTTAATTGAAAAGTTTTTGTTTTGCCGAGATAGCAGAGTTGTTGATTCACAAAGGAAACAAAGAGGTTGTTCTCTGCTTGATGCAAATAAACATACACACATATACCATATATCGAGATGATATATCCGTATATATATTATTTATTTGTTTGAGACTATAGTTTCGAAGACGTCTTCATCATCATCTTTCTTCAATTATAAATGTTTTCCATAGGTCAATATCATATGGTATATTGAAAACAGGAACACCAAGTTTTCAATATCCATATGATATTGATTCCATGGAAAACATTTATAATTGAAGAAAGACTGATGATGAAGACCAAGTCTTCGAAACTATAGTCTCAAACAAATAAATAATATACCTATATACAGATATATCATCTCGATATATATGTGTGTGTATGTTTATTTGCATCAAGCAGAGGACAACCTCTTTGTTTCTCTTTGTGAATCTACGGGGTTAGCTTTTTTTTATCTTGAGACAGTCTTATAAATCAAAAACAGTGTATACAGATGAAAAAAAGTTTCAAATAAAAGTTTTTATATCAAGATGGGAAACTAAACTAGACTTTTGTTTGTCTGACCTAGAACACAGCTTTCAAAGGGTATTTCAAGGTCAAGTCCTATTTTTTAAATGTAAACCTATATTTTTCTTTTTATTTCCTAAATCTAAATAAGCTGACGTGTTCTGATATGGCCATCCACTCGACTTTACCATACAACCTGGCCCCTCACTTATATGAAATATTTAATAAAATTATTTATAATCATGTAGGGGAGGAGGGTTAATTTTTGCATTTTTAGACTTCTGGGGTCCCACTGATTATGTATACAAAATTTGGTTGAGTTTGCTCAAATGGCCAAGATTTTTAATTTTTAACCTCCCCCCCTCCACACCCCTTAATTTTGGGTCGATATCCACCAAAATCTAATCAGCTCTTAATCTCAATAGACCAAAACTACGTGTGAAATTTGGTTTTGATATTCACACTAGTTTTTGAGCTAGCCTCGTCCACAAAATTTGGTAACGCACAGACTAACTAACAGACATTTTGACAAAACAAAAGCAATTGCTTTTTCTATCGAGATGAAATTTTATAATGTTTTCTTGGCATTTTCAAAGGAGACAGGAAGTAATTATGAAATGATATACTTCCATTGACTTTTCGTTACCCTGAAGAAGGAGAGAGTAAATCTCCGAAACGTCGGTTATCGAATGAATGTAGAATGGTAAAACTGATATAGTCTTATTTTTTTACAACCACCTTGGACTGCCTTCATCAACATCCAATTGTATATTTATACCAGTCCGTCTCCTAAAGAAAAACTCTATCAAATATATATATACAATTTTTTCTCGTTTAATAAGAGTAGATAGATAAATCAAACGTTTAATAAAAATAATATTCTGATAAAAAAAGCAATCTGGGCATCAGGAGATTATGTCTCCTACTCCTAGGAGTATATTCTACTCCCATAATCCCTTAGCGGGTAGCTAAGCCTCCCAAAATGTTTTTCTGTCTACAGGATTGCTACCATGGTGTCTACTCTGGTGGAATAAAATCAATAATCCCCCCCTAAAGTCTCATTTGCGCGAAACACCCGATTTTAAAACATTCAAAACCTCTTGCTGATTAAATTAGATAGGAACGAATCCGCCAATACATTTATCCATATAAATTAGGAACTCTCATCCGTCTGAGCTTCGAATCCTACCCAATCCCTAAATCTCTTCTTATTTTTCACGATACAAGGGGTCCACCGCAGACTACAGAGGTCGTACCTTTTTGGTGCAACTTCTTCTTGTATCAATATCATTATATAAAAAAAAATCTTTCCGCATTACCAGGTTACCTTCGACTTCAACCCAAACCCTGAAATTTATTCTATTCTCTCTCCCGAAATACAGGGAGTTATACAACAGCCTATTATTGCATCAATATCATTAAAAAAAAAATAAACATACTTCGATTTAATGAATATTTTTTCAAGTCTAATTTCGTTTTTAATATCCAGTGTATATTCATGTGTATACATTTCTTTTGATGTTTTTCGAGGAACTCTTCACTTATGAACATTGTTGTACAAAAACAACACATATGGAGTGGACCTGAAAAACAATAATACATATATATAAAAATTAAATATTTGTTCTAATATAACATTATTTATTAGATGTGAAAATGAAGATACAATTTTATATTCTTTATTGATAGTACCTATATACCGGGTGAGTTTTTATCTTGAGACAGTCTTATAACTCAAAAACAGTGGATTATATGGAAAAAAGTCAAATAAAAGTTTGTTTATATCGAGGGGGAAACTATACTACACTATTGATTGTCGTCCTAGAACAAGCTTTCATGGGTATTTCAAGGTCAAGTTCTGTTTTTAAATGGAACCCTATATTTGTCTATACGTCTACTTAATCTAAAAAAAAACTGAACAACTTTCATAAGAACTATTTTTTTATTAGACATCAAATAAACAAAATACATGAATCAATTAGATCTAAAAAAATCTTAATAATTATTTTTTACAATTATTTAACTTAATTATCAAATAATAATGATCAAATATTTAAATTTAACAATTATCAAATAATAATGATCAAATATTTAATTATTAAGTAAATAATTATTAAATTGAAAAGTCACAACAATGAAAATAAGTGTTTATAATGATATTAAAATTTCATTATACTCAGATTTAAGAGATTATTTTAGAACTAGTTAAAATTCTTGAGTTAAAAAAGTTTATTTCTCGTGTCAATCCAGTAGATAGTTATATTGTATGTATCATAATAAAAATGGGGCAATTTTGTTGAAGACAGAATTGAAATGGTCTGTAATTATGGTGAATGTGGAAGAAGTGTTATGGGGTTTGCCATTTGAAATGGCGAGCGAGCGTTTTCCTGATAGAATACACCCTCACAAGCTTCATTTTATACGGGTTGTAAATCTGTTAAAAAACAAAAGAAATTGGAACTGGAATTCATCCAGAAAACTTGCGATACACTCTGGAATATCTCAGAACCAGTATCGCAAAATTATTATTAAATTATTTATTTAATAATTAAATATTTTGATCATTATAATTCAGTAATTAAGTTGAATAGATTGCTTAAAAATAATTATTAGAATTTTTTGAGATCTAATTAATTTAATATTTTGTTTATTTGCATGTCGTATAAAAATATAGTTCTAATATGAAAGTTGCTCAGTTTTTTTTGTAGATTCAGAATATGTACAGAAACATATAGGTTTCTATTTAAAAAACAGAACTTTCATCCTCGAAGGCTTGTTCTAGGTCAACAAACAATAGCGTAGTTTAGTTTCCCCTTGATATAAATAAACTTTTATTTGAAAGTTTTTTTCATATAATAATGGACTGTTTTTGAGTTATAAGACTGTCTCAAGATAAAAAAAACTCACCCGGTATATATACAAATGAAACTGCGGCGAATATCTTGAAATAAAATCTTTTATTTCCGACGACGTTTCGTATCCTACAAAGAATCTTTCTCCAGGGCGGCGGCTGAGTCAACAAAAATATTAAAACTTACAACAAATTTTTAACATTTAATTATCTACACATTTGAAATCCTCATATTTGTTAGAATTATTCATTATTGCATAAAAAAGAGTTCATTAATAAATAAACATCTAAAAATGTTTGTATTGATCTAATTTTGATAATGTATTATTTCCAATATAATCTAAACACCTGTAAAAAGTCAATAAATGACATTATAATCAGCGTGAATAGCTATACTAGAATACAGTGTCAGGTTTAAAATTTGCGTTTAACTTTTGACGCGAACAGTGTAATTAACTATTCAAGTAGTGGATTGAACATACGATAATAATCACGATTCAAGTGGGATTGGAATACTTAGGTAAGTTGTAAATATTGTCATTGAATGACATAAATTTGGTGGAAGTCAATATTTGTTGACTGCTTCTGCCGCGAGAAAGATACTGGAGGATACGAAACGTCGTCTGTTTAGAATCCGAAAATCTAATCGAAACCTAAAATTAAAACTTTTCCAATTGTATAAAATTTGGATATGATATTCTTAGCATAGTTAAACGCAAGTTTTGGCATTTACATGGCACATAAATTTATAACGCAAATTAAAAAATACACGCTTGTACTAGGCGGAGGTACTCTAGGTGAATCGTGGTTGTAACTCTTAATTGCTATCTCTACGACATTCGGTCACATGATCCCAAACAATCAATTAATATTTTTTTCCCCATTATTAATAATTAGTTGTTTATTAACAAGGAAACGAGCCACATCGAAACGACCTAAAGCTGAACCTTTTCATACATTTTACTCTAGCTAATCTCATCCCTACAGGCTGGAAATCAATCCACAAGGATTCCGATGCTATTCTACAAGTAATTGCATTCAGTTTCCACGAAGAATTATCCCAATAGCAGCGACAACCCGTGAACTCAAACCAGCTTTGTATAGGTTCACAGATTTATATATTTCATAACAGACAAATGTTTCGTTTCGAGTCCATTCCCACTCACGCTATTTCTATTAAGAGAAATACATCTGCTTTAACAAGAGTAAAATTTCCCTAACATTATACAGCTCATCTCACATTAAGATACATTCCAAGGACCAAATCTATTAATAAGAATATTTTTAGATTACATTTAACCAATCGATAATTAACGATTCTTAATTAAGATAATTAATAAACACACATACAAACCCACACAGACCAATTAAAATAATTGATATTTTAATTGATTTCTATTACTCATGCTATTATTTAATTATAATTAATTATCTTTCCACAAAGAGTATTATTTGTAATATTATTTTTTATTCAAAAACAAAACAAAGGATTAAATCTAGTTGTAAGAATCTATTTCTTAAGCAAATTAATTATCTTGTAATTATTTTATCAAATTCAATTATAACATAACATTATCTTGTAAATATTTGTTGACTGAACAACATCTGATTATTTGCCAATAAAATAATTAAACTTGTTATATTACAAACTAAATATTTGGCTTTATCATTTCTTATCCAACTTATTTATTTGTTTAATATTTCAGCACCTTCTTGTGAATAAAAAACCTTTCTGCGTCTAGATCACACAAACTTGTGTTTTCTCCTTATAACTAACTTTACTTGTAACTAACTAACTTTTCAATCGTACATACAGTAAAAGTTTGTATCTGGTTGACCGACTGTGAGACGGAGTCACAAAACTGGCAAATTAATTTTTGTTTCTCTTTTTTCAAATTTTGTAGATTTTTTTCAAGCACTATCGCAGTTGGTCGTTCCACATGCTTTCAAAAATCAGTAAAGATGACATCTTTTGAATAATGCGATTTTAATGTTATAAATTCTTCATATTTCTGGCTTTGCCCAGAGAAATTCTTTGAAAATATAACTATTCTATGACTTTATAATGAAAGTCCTATCCATATAGTATAATTTAGTGCGATAAAATTCTTTAGAAAGTTTTCCTTTGTTAGCTAATGGCTCTATCTCAAATTATATGCATTTTTCTTATGAATTAGATAATTCGAAGCTAATCGAAGATTCATTACGGAGGACAACTTAGGACAGAATGTGGTCAACATATTAAGGCTCCTTCCCAAGTAGCACAAGAATAATCTATAAATATTATGATAATATCTTCTCTGGACATTGGAATATCCTGTGAATAATCTTTCAATCTTCGTAGATATTCTGGGAATTTTCTTAGAACTAAAATATTCTGATCTAAGACATTAAATTCCCTTTCCCGGAATATTCTAGCTGCACATTCTTGGAATATTCGGAAAATAATATTCTCAGAAGATTAAATCCCATTTAAATATTCTGTGGACCTCCTGAAGATAATTGGAATATATATGTCCTTTAAATAACTTTATAATATTCTGGGGATATTGTGTGTTACCTGGGTTAATGATTTGTAAATATAATGAAAGTTGATTTTCCTGAGATACTTGGTCTACAACGAAACTATTCGAACGTACTCTACATTAGGTTGTGAGTCACTAGGTGAGTACTTAGAGTTCAGTTTACCTAGATTGTACTTGTGTGACGTTATTAAAATGTATTGAAGAAAGTACCATGCTAGTACTTAGTCAGATAAATTCGGCAGATATCTTATTGACTCTTACTATAAATTTCAAATATTTGCTCAAGATGAGTGCATCGATTTTAGGATATTTTTAGGGTATACAGGCGCACAATTTATCTTATCCGTGTAAACCAAAATATCGTTTCGTACTAATTAATTGATGATTTAAAACTTTCTAATTGGAAATTTTGCTCTATCTCTTTTCGTTTTCGATTTGTAATGGTTAATCTCACCATTTCGCCACTAGAGGCGCTGAAAGTTGCGTTTACGTGAGTCAGGAGCATAGTCGCTTTACTATACCGTTACCTCACTGCGTGGCTGTACGCGTCTCGTGTCACCGATATTTTCAGTTCAAGCGACATTTCTGCACCCTATATAAAGGAATAAAATATTGAATTTGTTATTAGTGATTACGTTATATTGACACCTTCTCAAGTATAGATATTACTTTTCGCCGTCTTAACTTTTTAATCATGTAATGAATTAAATCGTTGGAGAAATAAAAACCTAAAAATATTCCTTCAGGGACTGAGAATATACCATAACGTTCTGCTATGCAGACGAGTGCATGCACTCGTTGCAGAAGATGAGAAGATTCCCTCCAGTGCCTCTGAATAAATTCAGCTGTGTTGCATACAATCGTCGGTCTCCCCCGATCAACAACAAGACCAAAACACTCGCAATCTATAAAATACAACTCGATGAAACTCCAACTATACGATGGAATTGTCGAACAAGTGATGTCCTTCACGTACCTTGGAATCCAAGTGACCTCTCATTGAGACCTAGAAACAGATGTAAAACATCAAGCATGTATAAAGGACTCGAAAATATCGGATTGCCTTAACAGTGCAATCTGGTCAAATCAATATTTAAGAACGGAGGCCAAGGTACGAGTACTACAAAATCGTAGTACGTCCAATATTAACATACGCAGCAGAGACAAGACCCGACAATGCAAAAACTCCTCAGATTATTGGAAACAACTGAAATGAAGACTATTACGAAGGATAATGAACGTGACCAGGCTCAATAGAATGAAGAGTGAAGATATTAGAGAAAAATGTGGACACACAAATGGTGGGCGAATGGATGAAGAGAAGAAGAACAGAATGGTACGCGCATTAGTGGGAAGAATGCCAGAAGACCGACTGGTAAAGAATAGGATGACGAACAAACCGGTTGGAATGAAAAGTAGAGGTCGTCCCAAGAAGAGATGGTATGACGATCTGGAAGAAACAAACCTATAGGTTTAAAAACAAGAAGAAGATATTTGGTTTCTTGAAAAACTGCTTTCCACTGACGAAATAACTGTTTATACACACCTATTATTATATTATTATTATTGATGGTATTACAAAATTTTAAAAATAAATAAAAATGTAGCGCATTTGATTGATAAAGTAGATATTTTTATAGCTCTTGTATAGTTGCACCTTTTCCCTAAACGGTATCAACTTTTTCACTCTCACTCGCTGGTGAAGATGACAAGCTGAATCAAAATTTTTTTTTAGACTTCTGGAGGCCCACTAATTATGTATACAAAATTTGGATTGCAGGTTTGAGTCCAGGAGTCTCGATTTTTTTTTTTTTTTTTTTTTAATGCAATATCGAGGCAAAAGAAGGGAATTTTTCAGTAAAGATGTAGCCCTATGGATCTCGAAAGACCCTTGCATTACCGAAGAGAAGAGAAAGTTGATTAAGTGAGAGGGTGTAGACGTAGGTGTCTATGCACCCTGGTTTTGAAGGTTTGAAGATCATAGGTGCTGGGAAAGATAGAGGCTGGGAGAGAGTTCCAGTTCCTTGAAGTCATGGGGATATATGTATTCGCGAATGAAGTGGTCCGGCACTTTTCCAATTTGACCGCGAAAGAGTGTTGGGAGTCGGCAAAACGTGTGCTGCGTGCAAAGCATGCTTTGGGGGGAATTATTGATTTTATCTCATCAGAGCACCTGCCGTGATAGTATCTATAGAAAAGGGAAAGGGCAGAGACATCTCTTCGATGAGCCAGCGAGTCGAGGGAGTCGGTGAGGTAGAATCGTCAATTAGCCTGACGGCTCGTTTCTGAATTGCATCAAGGGTAGCAAGAGAATATTTTGAGGCTCCTCTCCACAGATGAGAGCCGTATTCGAGACAGGGGGCGGATTTGGGCCTTGTAGATGGTGAGAAGTTGTGGGGGTTTGTAAAATCGCTTGGACCTGAATAAGAAGCCAATCTTCCTTGCTGCAGATTTCGCCACAGAGGAGATGTGTTCATTCCAAGACAGGTCAGATGCGACAGAGACGCCCAGCATGAATAGCTGTCACAGATTTTCATTTTTGGACCCCCCCCCCTAAATGAGAAGCTGCACCAAAATCTTTTTCGTCAGTCGATCCTACATGACTTGAAGCGAGAGGAGCTTCCTCTAGTTAAATTTTTACCTCGTTTGGTCCAACTATTGAAGCTAGAGGTTTCGATCACGTTTTTTTGGATTCTCAAGCCACTGTACGTCGATGGAAAGCTAAATAACAGATTTTAGTCCAAAATATTGGCCGCAGTTTGTTTTATTCAGAATATGTAAAGAATATATTTATTGACAGAAAATTTATTAGGAAATCTTTTGTAACACTTATATTGTAAGTTGTCAAACGAAAAGCTTCTAGCTGATTGGATGCAATTGAAATGAAATTTGTTTATATCAAAGAATATAAAATTCTTCTTATCTGATTCGATTGTCATAAGAATTTCATTATTGAACGACAGTCCTAAGAATAAGTTTAGTGAGACATATATTTGTTTATTAACCTAATTATCTCATTAATCACTTTAAATTGATATTAAAATTCCTTTTGTCGTTTAAATCCATATAAATAATCAAATACTGATTAAAAAATATAATTTCATTTGAACTGATTTAGAGAATTAACTAACCTGTATAGACAGGATATTTGTTTTCTTGATTCAACAGGTCATGCCATCACTAAAATATTTCGCAATTTCCAATGATCAATTGATTCAAAATATAAGATTTCATAATAATATATTAAATGTGTTTGTTTTGATTAATAGATTTATTATTCCAAATATATGTAAATAATAAAACAAGAGAGATAAAATTTCAGAAATTCTTTAATAACTAATTTAAATTAAAACCGACAGATGTCAGGTCGCTTCTTTAATCAACTTTCCGCATAAATTTAAAAGGTAAGTCAATCGAGAGAGCAAGATAAACTGACGAATTTTAAACACTGGGGGAGTGGGGGATGGGCGGAATTGGGGCGGAGGGGTCCAGGAGGTGGGGTGAAGTGGTGGGGGGCCGGGGATTAATATATAGTCTTTAACTGAATCAAAAACGCGATCCTCGGTAACCAGGTACTATTTATTAGATAAAGAAATTGTTACTTTTTTACATTTCATAAAATA
>JALMQS010000070.1:15214111-15291767 GCA_024734495.1 Forficula auricularia
TCAAAGTGTGTATACATTTTTTTGAAGCACCCTGTATATATATATTTATATTCGTTATATATATGGTATATGTGTATATGTTTATTTGCAAGCAGAAGAAAACATCATTGATTTATTAAATTGTGGAATGCAGGAAAATATTTTTTTTATATTATAGACAAAAGGATCATCCGAGGTTCGAACCCGGGATCTTCGCATGTGCGCTGCGATGCTTTTCATAAGAGCCTTAGCTCCTATATCCTCTTACCCACTGATCCCAGAACTCAAGCTAATATCTAATGTCTAATATATGAATAATGGAATTTCTTTAATCTCTTCCTCGTTCATTTTTATCAGCTCTGTAGTGGCTTGACTATATTTTAAATTTCATTGATTTCATTTATTTATTTTTATGAAAACTTATTTTAAACGACTCCCACATCTCCAAACATTTCGAGAGAAATCAATGAAAGCTTCGCCTGCAAAGCGTACGGAGTTTTTAAGAAGAAGAAGAAAATAAAGAGCAACAAACCATTAGCATGCGCTGTGGATAGGAAAAATAAGACCCCGAGTGACCATTTAAAAATAACGTAGTCTTTTGTCTTATAACAGTCGAGTAAGTAGCAATCCTGATGATCGCTGTTTGAATTAATCAGATAGAGAGTGTGTCTGGAATTCTCTAGGTTCTGTCTACAATAGAGCAGCTAAATCCAGTAAGGTACTTAGCATTATCTGCTCAGGCAACAAGCGGATCATTATATTACATCATTCATTATGTAAACGGGAATCGATGCCTAATCAAATCTCAATTCAAAGGAGTTTTGTTTGATATCCATTGATTCATTTCAAAAGGTTCTAAATGGAAATGATTAATTTGAGTGATTTTGTTGAATGGATGTCAGATGCTTGCAATGTTTATAAGTTGGAAAGTTTCAGCTGAAAACATATCGATAATGTAATTATATTCTGAGATATGCTTTACAGTTTACAGAATATGCAGCATTTTGAGTTGGGCGTTGTTTTCAAGAGACTGAGCACTTGAGCTATTTATATTTTTATAAAGTTCATATTTAAGAAAAAAATAAAAGAAATGTTGTTTCGAAGGTTTATAATGAGAATTAAGGACAAGTTTTTTGTGTGGTTTTTTTATTTTTCAAACAACCCATAGTAGCACAATGTTTCAAACTATATAGTTTGAAACATTGTGCTACTAGGGACGTTTCGTCGTCTTTGAAGAATTCTTCAGCGTTTCAAATAATTATACATTCGTCTAAAATACAGTATTACACGCTTTATATTAGCTTGACCTGTATGTATTTATCAATGAATGTATCAATGTGACTTTTGTTCTGTTAAATTCCGCAAACATTTCTCTATAAAAATAATTAAGACTAAAAAGTAAAAAAAAAAAAAAATATTTTAAAAAACTAAAAAACACGAATTTTATTCTTCAATATCGAGTAATTAAAAAAAACGATATTTTTGGAATAATTTGGTTTATTGATTAGAAATGAAAAGTACAACAGGTTTTTACAATTGAGATTGGAGATCTCTAGTCAAACAGAATCAAGACAAGCCTCGTCTGGGACGATCTACCATCGTCCTTATATACTAGTTTTTAGCTGAGTGCTGCGTTCGCAATAGTTAGGAATAGTCAGCACTTGACTCACGCTTCTAAAAAGTAAAAAATAATGTAATAATCGAAAAGCGTGGGGCACTTTGTCGAAATTAATTAAATGTACATGTTTCTGACACTTTTTGATTATTACATTATTTTGTTCTTTTTAGAATCGTGTTTGTTTAGTTTTTTTAAATATTTTTTCTTTATCACCGTTACCAATGAAAAACCATTAGAAAATTAAAAATTCGGCACACATTCTCATAAACAAATTTTTTCTCTTTTCTTTTTTTACTAGCAATTGAATTAGATAATAAGTTTCAGAAACAATATAAACAGAATCAGACAACATAGTTTTAAAACAATACAACGGAATCATTTCACTTAACCATCTTCACACAAGGAAATATTAAATTTGAATAAAACTAAAACTAAATTATATTATATTTATCAGATAAAATTTCAGGAAATTCTGAGCACTCCTTCCAGATATAATCAATGTATAAATTAACACAGGTCTTTATGCGACATTATTATATTTCGACTTATAGTGATCAAATAAAAAAAACATTATATTTAATAACAATGAAAATCCTTAGAAATTTTAGGTACTCTCTCTTGACGGAACTGTGTATGAAAATTCAAAGGGATTCGTGCGCTGATTTCTAGATAAAAATTAATAAAGTAAAGAAAAATTATTTCTTTCCAAAACACCTCAAATTCACTGTTGTAACATGTTTAGATATACTTTTTCCGTCACTCTTTTATGCTTACACACAATTTTTTTTCCTACGTTCATTATGAGTATAGAAGAATAAAACTCTCTCGAATAACTTATAATAGCTAGGAATAGATATGATAGATCATTTATATTCAAATGTATCAATGAGCATGCGTTGTAACTCCGAAGTTGTCAATTATTTCTTAAACTTGTGTTAGTATATACAGACATGGCTTTTGCATATGTGTGACTGGCTCGACCAATTCCAGCCACTCACAAAAGTTTCTCGTTTGCAGCTGAGAAAAATAAAGGCGGTTACTGTATCGGTGCGTCTCAAATTTTTGGTAGTAACTGTATGGTATCAACTCCCATAAGTGTTTTTATTTTTAGTTTTGGACCACGGCCTCCTCAATCATTTTTAGAGTAATTCAAGTTTTCTGGTATTACGAGGGCTTTAAATATGTAAGACTGCTGTCTTTTAGATCCATATAAGAACAAATCTTCCTACATATTGCTTAACCTCTGATAATTCAAACTTTTCAAAGCTTAACATTTTTTTTAAATGAAACAAATTGAATACTCCTATAGCATAGTTTAAGCGTTGCCTTTTGTGTCAATTAGGTTGCATAACTTCAAGGGTCATTCGTATTTTGATTATTGGAATTATTTATTAAGCCAGTGGTGGAAATTAATAATAAAATATTTTATTTTTCTTCTTATTAAATCACCAACTATAAACATATATTAGCGTAATTATGAATATCTTTATTATTATTAGTTATTTCATCGCTAAAAATAAATATACCTCTTACGCGAATAACTTAGTATCAGAGCAACTTTCTCATTTAATTCAATAAAATATTAATAAAATCAAAATATTTAATTCACTGAGAGAAGCACAGTATCAATTTTTTAAGAACAAATCAAAGGGGTGTTCTCTAGTAATATAAATATATATTAGTTATGAGATCCTCGATAAGCGACTCCGACTTCCTTAGAAATCAAAGACTTAGCATCGATACTCGGTGTGTCAGAATTTTTTTTTCAAAAATTTCTTGCTGGCAGGATATTATATATATATTAAATACGGCTGGAGTGGTCACAAAATCACGCGTGCGCTAACACACAACTAGATACCCAACATATGCTTCCTTTCTCGAACTCAAGAATTGTCTCTTATTTCTCATCCATTGAGTCATTTCCCCTTTATTGTAACAACGTTCAAACAGATCCGTCGCTAAAGAAGTTTCACTTTAAAAATTTATTTCAACTTGTCATGGATTAAAAAAGCCTTGAGCATTCAAATTGTGAAGAACTACCAAATTGGCTCTCCAAATCGCAATACAATTCCTCGTCCACCAAGAAAATCGGCCCTAAATGGGTTGCCTATCACAAAAACCATCAAAATCCATAATAATCGGTCTTGTCTCGCACGAGGGAAGAAGGCTCTGCAATATGCATTGAATACCTTGGATAGATAAAGAGAACTTCAACCAAATCATCAAGATCACAGACGCCATCTCCATCCATATCCGGGGCCATCAAGAAATCACCAATTCCATCTTACCATATGTAAACATATATATTTATTTCAGTTTTAAAACAATTAATCTATTTTATAATACATTTTATATTTTCAAAAAAAAACTTTGCTTTTTTTATTCAGTACTTCCCATTCAAATGATCATATAAAAAAACATCCCTGATTACACCCCCGTCCTTCCCCCACAAAACATCCACACACTCATTTTAGCTTTGTTTATTTTAAAAATTCTATTCAAATAATGTAGACTTATTCGGAAATTAAAATGTTTATTTTCCCTTGACTAATTGTATATTTTTTGAATAGAATATTTAAAACAAACAAGGTATTATATTATTTCGTTGAAATAACTTGAAAAATATTAAATTTTATTCCTTCTATCCAAATATAGGAAAGGGGGGACCGTTATCAACATTTTTCAAAATTTTGAATAGAAAATAAAATTATATAATAATTTCCCAAAAATTGTACATAATTTAAATAATATATTTAATAGCTTTTTGTTCCCTGTTTTGGAGGAGAAATTGTTGCAAGGGGGCGACCCTTATGAAAAAAATTATTGATGTCAAAGGGAATTTTTTTTTAAAGGCGCATCGACTACCGTGGCCATTAGCGCCTAAGAAAACCTATCTATGCATTCAATAATCCGCCTCAATTTGTTTTTTCCATCAGACCATATCCATCTGTCCGTTGCTTTACAGCTTACACCAATATGGTTCGAAATAAATACTAGTATATAATAAATGATAGCAACAATAAAAAAAAAAAAAATTACAATTTTAATTTCCGAATAATGTTCATTATTTGAATGGTATATTTATAATAAGGAGAGACTGAAGTAATATGTTAAATATATACAACTAGCTGACGACCGGGCCTTCGGCCCGGCGTCACCTAGCCCCTGGCGGGGAGCGTCTCGTTCATACCAATTTAATAATTGAAATTTAAAATCTTACTGTAAGTATCGAAAGAATGTGCTGAATGAAATTGATTCAAAAATAAGGAAGAATAAGGAAAGATTTATTTAACACATTGCCTAAGCACGATCACTATCTGACCAATCAGAATCGTTCTAATAATTTAACGCTTTGGCATTGGCTATGCACTGGCCAATCAGATCGTTTCCACATACATATATATCCACATACTTTTCTATTTTATATATATAGATAGATAGATATTAGCACCTCCGATATGACAACAGCGCCACTCCGATCTTGACTATCTTCACCCGTTACTTGTAACTAAGTTAGATTCATTTATTCTTTATATTTCTATCTATACCTGTCATTCATGAGATAATTATGTACTATTCTAAATTTACTTCTCTTGTATAATATGTGCAACCCTAATAAACACAATATATATTTTATTTATAAAATTATCTTATTATTGTGATATCCTCCGATCCACAACATTCAAGCCTCTAACATAAAATATTTCAGTGAAAACAAAGATTTAAGTATCTTTTTGGGTGTCTTTTTTTTGAAAAAAGATGGAAATTATTTCAAAAATCAACCCAGTATATAATATTATTAAATGAATTTAACTTTAAAGGACATCATAGATATTAGAGAATTTCTCTAATATCTATGATGTCCTTTAAAGTTAAATTAATTTAATAAAATATTTCGTTGAAAATAATTATTTTTGTTAGCTATTCCAAAGGAGAAATTGTTGTAAAGAGGGATCCGTAAGGAAAAATTTTCGATTTCAGAGGGAAAATAAAATTTTAAATTCCGTCTAATTGTACATTATTTGAATATAATCAAATTTAGATATTGATCATTTAAAATTATTAATTAATCCAAACTGCAAAACCATACCGAGTCTATAAAAATTTTCACTTTTTCTTCTACTTTGTTTTATGTCTACTTATTATAATTATAAAGCAAACGGTTCTTACGCTCCTGTAGGAAAACATCCCTTATAAATTAAACTTTTTGAAGTCGGGTAACATTTCGCGGAACATTTGAAGTAGCTTCACTAAGCACCAGTGTTCTACGGAACACGGTTTGAGAATCATGGCATTATACTAATAGTGTTCGGTTTTACTATAGAATGGAACTCTAAAAATGAGCGAAATTTCCAAAGGGCTGAGTGTACCAAGTTTTTGAAAAAAAAAAAAAAAAACGCTTTTTATTTCATTCAGTTTTTTGCAAGCGTGTGTAAATGCATTTGGAAAAGAATAGGATACCTTGGTAGGGAAGAAGATGCCAACAGGTTTCCAGGGCGATAGCATTAGGTTCATTTGACACCCCTAGCAGACTTGATTTGGAAGTCTCGACTCGGAATTTGGCCTGTTAAATGGCAGAGGGACGTTTCGACGTTTACTCGAAGAGATTGGACGGGAATCCAGGGATCCACTGCTTAATTGATGATAGCCAATTATTTTAACGACCTTAATCTTGCCTCGCCATTGATTAGTTGCATCAAAGTTTTATTCGTTTATAAAGAAATTAAACCGACATAGCAGGCCAGTTCATTGATCGCCTTAGCTTTAGCCTTACCCTTAGCCTTAGCCTTAGCTTTAGCCTTAGCCTTAGCTTTAACCTTAGGTTTAGCTTTAACCTTAGGTTTAGCTTTAACCTTAGCTTTAACCTTAGCTTTAGCCTTATCCTTAGCTTTAGCCCCATTGGAAATATAGTTCGTAGCGGAACGATAATCGATATATTAAAATTATTTTAAATTTTAAATTCAGTTAAAAGGTCGAATTTTATTTGCAGTCTGAATTAAATAAATTTGAAATAAAAATTACTTTATTTTTTTCCTAACGTTTTGACCCGATCTAGGCGTCGCTGTGCACAAAGTTTTGAATTTAATTGCATTTAAAAATAATTTAAATATAAGCTTAGGTTCCTTCGTTGACCGTTTTAAACCCCGAAGAAGGAGGGAAAATCTTCCGATTCACCTGGCTTTTTAAGAGGATGAAAATACAGTAAAGCGTCGATAATCCGGATTCAATAAACTGTACAGTATTCTGTAAATACATATGTATGTACAATGTACATATTGTACATTACATATGTATGTATATTCTTTCATTAAAATACATTATAAGTTCTAATTAATAAATGGTTTTATTTATCTGCTCCAATTATTTAACCACTAAAGTGAATTATTAACAGTTTTAGCAAGTTTTCCGTCGAAATTTAAGACCTACTTTTATCCCTCAGCCCCGAAATAGAACCGATTTAGAGCATTGTAACCACGCCTAGCTCCTACATTGAACCCCGAGATCCTACCATTTACTGTGAGGTACTACTTTGAACCCCTAAGTCCGATATTAAAAATGAAGACCTACTATTTTCCTCTAGAACCCCGTAATAAAATATAATATTTATATTTATATGAACATCTATTTTATCTGCGCTCACTTAGTTACCAAAGGGACTCTTTAGTTTTTGTTTATGTTCCTTTTTTTCATTTTATGTAAACATGCGTTTTCATATTAATAAAAAAAACCTTTCGTGCAAATAATCTTTTTATTTCTCCATTTGTGCGTGTGTTCTCACGAACAGTAATTAAGATAAGTTTTCTGAAGAAATCAGTAATCTCAACAGATATAGGCAATAGTATTATCCAATAAATCATTATGCAGTTCCTGGAGGTAACTTGAATTACTATGAAAATAGAATGGACACTGATGAACACATCAGTGATTGTGAGTCAGACAAGACTACTTTATATTAAAATAAAATTATTTAGCAATTAACCTCAATATTAATAAATTATTCAAATAAGTACTATATTGAATTCTTACTTATTACAGATTCTAACTCTAAAAGTGATGGTGAAGAACGTTATTTAATGTCTTTATGAATTATTTATCATTGGCATCTATCAAACAAGACAACGATATTATTATAACAGATGCTCATTATTCAATGATAAAAATATTTCATTCCAAAAAGTCTCAAGTGAACCACCCGGGTGATTGTCATGTATTTCAGTTTCCATCCATAAAGTCTTAAAAACATCTTCATATTCTTTCATTGGTAATATGTAAATAACAACTTTTGTACATAAATTTTTGCCTTGGGTAAATAACCCGGCAACTATGTAAAAAAAATAAAGACAATATAATAATAATTATTATTTTTATTATGATCCAATGGGTTATAGGGGTCCAAAATATGCCCTAATTTTTATTCCCATCAGAACTGACTTTGAACCCCAAACTGGTAAAACGGGAAATTTGTACCGCTTTTCGGTCCAAAGTCTGACCTAATTTAACATGGAAATAGAATCTACTTTGGGCCCCCAAGACCTAAATAAGAACTACCTCAGGAAGCTTAATGTAGGGTTTAAATTTCGACTCGGGTTCTTTTAGTTATAAACTCAAACGACCTTTTTTTGGTTCTTTTCGAAAATCCGGACATTTTGATAATCCGGACAGGGTCCGGTCATAATTAATCTGGATTATCGATGTTCTACTGTAATGTTCCAATAAATTTTTTTATTATTCGAAATTTATGGTTTCCATTATCTTTGGTCTACCTTTGCATCAATTCCGCATTCAGTTCTACCACTCCATCTTCAATAAAGAATATCTCTAATTAATTAATTTTTTAAATTAATTAATAGTAATTTACTGTATATTGTATACTTAGCCAACTTGTTAATTAAATTTACTAATTTTAATATATAATAATATTTCTAATAAACTATTAGTGAGTTTAAAATTTAAAAAACAATTAGTTAATATAAGAAAATTGAAAAAAATAAAGAATTTTTATTGACACACCAACCTGTGAATAACTACTTTAATTAACAAAAATCCAAACAAATTAAAGTTACCCGAAGATGAGACTTTAAGAGATCGAATTGTTGACCCAAAAAACCCTAACCAATGATTTTCATCGAAATCGTTCAAGCCGTTTTCGAGAAATATATATAAAAGAATTGCCCATTAAATAGTAAAAGATAAATAAATTGGCAAATGAATTAAGGTTCATTAGCGATTATATTCATGCAAATGAACAGATGATCAACGATTAGGATTAGGAAAGGGAAAGAAAAAGGTTCAAGGATCTAGAATTTCGTGCGTTTTTTCCTGTATCAAATCAACTCTTTTGATTAGACGGGGGCTGTGCAGAGAGCATTCGCTACGATGGCTCATTTATTTTATCAATTGCCAGGAACAAGCACGAATTAATTTGACACTGTTCGCGATTGAATTACATTCACTCATTTATATCTCTTTTCTTAAAGGTGTTTGACACGTTTCTCACAAGATGGAGAATTAATTGAAATCTCCTTGAAATTATTGATAAACTTACCTGGGACCTCATTTTCAATAGAAAACATTCAAATAATAAGTTTAAAATTTGAAAAAATATTTTAATCAAATCTGAATATAAAGAATATCATTATAAATATTATTAGGTATATAATATTTATCCGCCTATTTTTTATATTATGAATTCCAACAAAACTAATACTTTCTATTAGGTTGATGAATAATTATGGAACGTTTTTTAAAAATATTTTTATTCAGTAAAAACAATAATAAAATTTAACAAAAACATGTTTAAATGATTATTCGGGAACGTATTCACCATCTACTTCAATAACTGCTTCCCATTTGCTTGGCAGTCGGTCGATTCCACGGGCGAAGAAGTCACGATTCTTGGGGGCAATCCACGCTTTGACATCGGCCACCAAGTCATCCAAATCGTCGTAGATCTTAGTCTTTTGCCAGTTTTTCAAAGAGCGGTTGATGTGATAGTCCGTAGGTGCTTCGATCGGTGGGTACGGCGGATGTGGGAGTAGATCCCAGCCCTTATTGGCGATGAATTCGACGACCCGGCGCTCAACATGTGCACGTGTGGACATGTGGTTTGTTGGTTTCGTTGCAGCAAATCGGTAAAAATTCGAACGCGATCAGCCTTGTTGTAGTCGGAGAGATCGTGGGGGACCCATCCAGCCAATTTCCATACCTTGCCAAGCTTTTTGAGGCGTCGAACGATCGTTGATTGGTCGACATTCAAGTCTGCAGCCAGCATTCGTGTTGTAAGGCTTTCATCCTCTTCCACGGCTGTCAGAAGTGCCTGATCATCAAAATCCGATGGCTGACCTCTTCCTTCTTTATCCTCCAAACTAGTGTCACCTGATTTGAAACGGGCAAACCAATTCCGTACTGCACTATCAGTAATTGTTCCTTCGCCAAAAAGTTCGTTGAGATCGCGAAATGACTGTGCTGCCTTCCATCATTTCTCGTAGTGGTAGAGCATAATATGACGAATATGAATATGGTTTTCGACACGCATTTTTATTAACTATAAATAGAGAAGATTGTTTTTATAAATAAAATAAACAAAACGCTATTTTTGGCTAAAGAAAAACGCGCCAAAACAAACGTTCCATAATTATGCATCAACCTAATAATTATATTTTATCATAAAATAGTTTTCTTCTTTTTCTTTATCCTCTTCTCTATATGATTACACTTTTCGACAAAAATTAAACAAAAATTTGTAACCGTAACCTAACAATGGATTCTAGTAGAGTTTTATTTTTTTTTGTTTATTTTTTTTTAGGGCCTCCACATATCCCCTAATAGCCCTCCGATCCTCTCACACCGGATGAGTGGCTCAGGGTGTGGCCACAGCAGAAAGGTATAAAAACCTTTGTAAATTGTGGAAGTTAATAATTAGGGTGACAATTTTAAAATCGAGTTCACTGGGTTGAAAGTCTATAAAATAATAGCAATAATAATTGTTTTCACTGGGACAAAATAATAAATATAAATACAGGGTGGGGCATAAAGATGCAAGCACGATTTGAAGAGGTATAAAAAATTAAAAAATTTAACTAGAAAAAAACTGAATATATTATTGAAAAGAACATAAAATATTTGTTTTAATGTGTTTTAAACATTATCAGACAAAAAAAGGGAGGAGGGGGTCAAAAATGAAAATTCTAGCTCTTTTGACCAAATTTTGTATTCATATCCTGTAGAACCTCAGAAGGCTAGAAATGCAAAAACTAACCAAATTTTGTATACATAGTTTCCTTCTGGTGGTCCACAGAATATGTATACAAAATTTGGTTGAGTTAGGTCGAAATGGCTAGGGTTTTCATTTTTGACCTCCCCCCTTTATTTCGTCTGATATAATGTTTAAAACAAATTAAAAAAAAAAATATTTCAGTTTTTTTCTAGTTAAATGTTTTCATTTTTTATACCCCATCAAAATGAGGTAGATCTTTATGCCCCACCCTGTATAAATCAAAAAAAATAATAAAATAAAATAAAATGAAACAAAATAAAACAAAAAATAACTCGGATAGAAAGAAAAAATAAAAATAAACAAATATATTAAATAAATAAATTAATTAAAATTAAATCTGAGGACATTCTGGCATCAAGGACCGACCTGACCCATTGCCCCAGAAGAAATCAACAAGATGATCATGCTTATTTGCCACAGCGATGCACTTAGAAATCGGCGATAGGACCCCGGGACGTCCTGGACTGAGAAATTTTCAAAATGTCTCAGTCCAGGACGAGGCACTCGAAACTGAACATTTAATCCCGGAACCGCTAGTTCGCCATGGAGAGCCCCAATGAAAAATTGGAGGTTGAAAATTTATCTTCTCTTTTCGAGAGATGAAAGTCTTAAGCCTTACATGCTTCCGCGTAACCAGACTGAACCTTCGATGGAAACCTCCACGCCATGTGCCGTGCAAATCGCCTCTGGACTGATTCAGTTAATATAATAATAAAACTTCAGCAAGATGCGAGGTAGGTTTCACAAAAAAGAAATAAAACAAAATTGAGTTTTGTAATCGATATATTTCGGGAGTGAACCCATCATCAGGAGTCGAGAAAAACAGTTTTCTCTGACTCCTTATGAGAAAAACAGTTTTCTCTGGCTCCTTATGAGAAAAACAGTTTTCTCTGACTCCTTATGAGAAAAACAGTTTTCTCTGACTCCTGATGATAGGCTCACATCAAATACAAAACTCAATTTTGTTTTATTTCTTTTTTTGTGAAACCTACCTCGCATCTTGCTCAAGTTTTTTTATTATATTTTAAAATGTTTCACCTAGAACCAACACCTAACTCCTTAAAAGTTATTGATTCAATTAGGTTGGTGGTATAAGCCCTGTTCCTATTCCAAAAGTCTGTGCAGCATTCCAGATGACTCCTGATCAGTATATATTAGGGTGGTCCTTGTTTTGGGTATTTTCGAATTTTTGCGCTGACATATAGTTGGAAATAAATAAAAAAAAAATATCCCCCAAGTTTCAAGTCTCTATCTCAATTTTAACCTAGTGCTACACAGCGATTAAGTTTCCCACATAAATAACATGGAGTTTTTGGCATTGAACGATCATTTTTTTATTCCGGCCAAAGTAATGGTTCAAAAAATTTGAAACTCTGTAAACTTTATCTTTATAATAGTAGCTATCCTTCAAAATTTTTACAGATTTTTACTTATTACAATTTTGGAGTTACATCTAGATAAAATACTGCTATATCTTAGTATTAGTAAGTTATAGACATAATAGTTAAAGTATAATAGCTAAAAATCTGTAAAAATTCTGAAGGATAGCTACTATTATACGGTTAAAGTCTACGGAGTTTCAAATTTTTTGAACCATTTCTTTGGCCGGAATAAAAAATTGATCGTTCAATGCCAAAAACCCCATGTTATTTATATAACTTAATCGCTGTGTAGCACTAGGTTAAAATTGAGATAGAGAGTTGAAACTTGGGGGATATTTTTATTTATTTCTAACCATATGAGCCCCTGTCAGCGCAAATATTCGAAAATATCCAAAATAGGGAGCACCCTAGTATATATATAGAAAAATTGCTCATTTAATTGTAGGTATAAGATTAAACTTGTCATCGCTAATTGTCCAACGGAGGTGTCGCTCTCTCTACTTCTTTTTGTCAACTATCCACTCAACTACTCGCGACTAGAAAAAAAGAAAAGAGCCAATTGCATTTCCATTCTTCGGATGACCATTTAGAATATCTCTGCGCTGCCAGAAAACATTTTGCTCCCTCAATTTCTCAATCAATAGTTTCGCAACACTCTCTCTGCTGATCTGAAAATCATTGACTTTCTCCCCCTCTCTCCCACACTTTCTCTCTTTTGTTCACTAGATTATTCTTCAACTTTTCTCGCCACCATTGGATTTTTCATTTTTATACAATGACTATTTTTATGAAACAATTTACACTGCTTTTATATACTCGTATAATGTAAACAAACTAAGTAAAATGGAAAAATATTAAGAAAAACTTGATATTTGGCCGGACTAACGGTTAATTGAAGTAAATTCGAATTTGTTCATTAAACGATACTATATCATCTATTCAAGTGAAGAGTACACATTTCAAAATAGGATAATTTTTATAAAAAAAAATAAAACCGACTTCACAAAACTTAAATGCAACAAATAAAATAATAACTTAAAAATAAAATAAAATCCACTAAAAGGTATAAAATAATTATCTTATTTAGTTACAACTAAACGACGAAATATTAACATGAAATTACTTTTTTAAGTCGGTGCCAAACAAACTATACCTATAAGCGAGCGTACCCGTCAAACGTACTAAGTAAGATCCGTCAAGTGCGATTCATAAAATGTATATGTTTGGCACCGACTTCAAAAAGTGATTTCATGTTAATATTTCGTCGTTTAGTTGTAACTAAATAAGATAATTGTTTTATACATTTTAGTGGATTTTATTTTATTTTTAAGTTATTATTATTTTATTTGTTGCATTTAAGTTTTTTGAAGTCGGTTTTATTTTTTTTTTAATACAAATTATTTTTATTTTTCTCTTTTTAGTGATGTTATTAATAGTGACTTAATATAATACCTTGCAAGCATCTCGTAAGAGAAAGCGTCAGGCGAATGAATCAGAAAATGATAATAAAATTCAATTCATAAATATAGAAATTATCTCGAAACGTTTGCGGGTTTTAAATGAATGTTATAAGATTTTTTTTATAAAAGATTTTATTATCATAATTTCGATTATTTGCTCATAAGAATTGAAGATTTACGTTATTTCGTCGTTGATCATATCATCAGAACTTGACCAAATTAATATGGGACCACCCCTAAGGTACCCCCTTTCCAATAAAAAAAGAATCATCGAAATCGGTTCATAAACAAAGAAGTTATGCCTGAACAAACCTAACAAAAAAGGTCTAATACCAATGAAAAAAAAACGGGACCAATCCGAAGCTAGACTCAACCCAAAGCAAATTTTTTTTTCAAAATCTGTTCACAATTGGCGAAGATATGAGGTAACATAGACAAAAAAAAAATCAGTCTCCTTTTTTGAAGTCGGTTAAAAACCAATTTCAAAATGGCTTTAAAATAATTAAATTTGAAAATGATTATTCCCAATTTGAAATTTATTTATTATATTTTTGGTACGTTCGCCCTCCGCTTGCGCTGTATTATTGAACTTACTTGAATTTTTTTTGCCTGTTCGTGTTTAGAAATGCTAAAACTTAAAGGGAGACCATTTTCAAGCATGATTTTTTATTTGAAAAGATTAAGTTTTGCCGAGTTGTTGATTCATAGAGAGAAATCAATGAGGTTGTCTTCTGCTAGATGCAAATAAATACATATGTATTTATTTGCATCAAGTAGAACAGCGATTCTTAACGGGGGGGCCGCGGAGGGTATATAGAGGGGCCACGAAAATATTATAATTTTTTAAGTTTTTATATATTTACAAATAAAAAAAAAAATATGTTACTAGTTTTTATAAGTGATACATAATTATGTAAGTGACAGATGAATTTATTGATATCTCAATATTCTTAAACATGGTTAAACTAAATGAAAACGTTGAGCGCATAGGTAAATTTGACCCAAATAGACAGACAGACAAAATTACAAGTTGAATAAAACAGTGTAAATATTTTTTATAGGACTAGATTTACAATTTTTATACTATACAAATATACTTTCATTTGCAAATATACCTATTTTTCAAGAAATATGTTATTACTGATGATCTGATAAAGCATTTTTTGATCATTGGATTTCCCATCTGTTCGATACATTGCCATAAATTGCCAAAAATTGCTGAGCTCTCAACGTTACAAAATATACAAATATATTAATGTTATGTTAAGTTCTGCTTTTTGATTTATTTATGAATTATTGTTACATTTGAGAGTTTTTTTTATACGAGTAATTACGAGTATATTACCTAATGGTGGGAGGGAGGGTACTGGTCGCGAAAATATTTTAGGATTTCAAGGGGGCCTCGAATATACTTTCGGGTTTTAAGGGGGCCACGACTAATAAATGTTTAAGAACCACTGAAGTAGAGGACATCATTTGCTTTCCTTTAATGATTTTTTTTATAATGTGTTTATCTGTCTGGATCACGATACCTCACAATAACTTAAGAACGAAAAGTTTTAGAAAGTTTGTTCTTGTACTAAATGTTTTTATTTCCGAAACGAAAAATTGATTATATTTTAGAAATATTAGTTTCAGAAATACTAGATAAAAAAAAAGTTAGAAAAAATATAAATATCAATTGAGGGGCTATCGAAGCTAAGGACCTGAAATTTGGCAGACACTGTGACGTCAGAACACAGATTGGACTCTTTTATCCTATTTAAATATGTACATAGCGATCTTTATAATTAACAACTTTAGGTTAAAAATAATGTGTTTGAACAGTTGAGCTTATTTGATTTGTCAAGTTGTATTTCCAATTTAAAAATCAAACAACGACACAGTTTATTCTGTGCTAATTTTGGGTGGGCAGTATGCGTAAGGCCAATGTGAATAATTATCGAGAACATTAAATGCAAGGTGGGAAAGAGGAAGTACATGGAGCAAAGAAGCAGCTGACCAGCCAATCATCGGCTGCGTTACCGCCTGTAACTATGCAACTTATCATGCCGGGATCACTAAGGGCCGGTTGTATGTCGCAAAGTAAATGATTTTTACCAATAACCAAGGGTAGATGGTAAATAGAGGGGCTGGGATGGCCAATCAGATGACAGGAACTTTCAGTGCCCTGTCATCTGATTGGCCATCCCAGACCCTCCATTTACCATCTACCCTTGGTTAGTGGTAAAAAGCATTTACTTTGCGACATACAACCGGCCCTAACTCACACATCAAGCTAGAGAGAGAGCATAGGTCAAATTTGATTGGTTTCCTTATATGGCTTAACCAGAGTTACCTTTAATTTGCCTTATTGTTGGTGTTAAAAAAGAAAAAAAAATGTTCAATATGTTTATGCATTGTTTCATTTGAAAAAAGAATATATAATACTCGTAATAACACATAAAAATAAATTGAAACTGATCGTTGATAAACTTTCTCCAATGTATTATCTTATTCTAGGGATAAGTACTTTAAAATATAATTTTACAAAAACACTTTATATGACCTTTTTTGTGGTCCTCAAGGTACTTAATTTCAATATTAAATTTCATCAAAATTGGTTTATAGTCACTTTCAAAATATTTAGAAAAAACTAAAAAAGTACGGAAATAAAGTACTAATGTTTGTGGGCCGATATGTACCAAAAACTAATTAACCCTTCATTTTGTTAAAGTAATGGTAGGTTTTCAATTTCATTTCTATCTGTTATACGGTGTGGAAAAAATCGTGGACGAAAAAAACGATAACATACACCCATCCGCACGCACTTCCTGAAAAAATCTCACTTTTTTGCCTCTGGGCGAGACCCCATGTAATTTTTGGCAAAACCGTCACATGTTAAAATTCAACCTAATTGAATACTATAATTTGTGACTTTAATTGAGATCATGGGTTCCTTAGTCTTTACGTGAGGACCCTTTGAAGTCGCGCTTGCCACGAGACCGATACAATACTTTACGCATGCTTCGCATTGGATAAAGGAAAAACATGAGTCATGGGCAATGTTACCTCTAATTTTTTCGTTGGCTGTCCGGTACAAAAAAGTATATGGGAGAAAACATCAATCAATCCACAAAGCAAAATATTTATTGGAAATTTTTTTTATTAAAACAAATAGGTACTAGATGAAGGAGGGGGTATCAGGCAAAGATGGAATCACTGGGTTCAATAAATAACCTTCAGTTTCAGAAACTGTTGGGTCCAGGCACGTTATAAATTTGCATGAAGCTAAAAATTGTTATTTTTATTTTTGACAAGGATTGGTTTGATCACATATGTGTACCGCATTTTGTGTATAACTCCTAATTAACTGAAGATGGCCAAATAAATTCAGGCCGAAATGTTTTATTAAAGGTGATTTATTGAACCCAGTGATTCCATCTTTGGCTGATACCTCCTCCTTCATCTAATACAGTTTCATCACAGCCACGAACTCTAACAATATTCAACAAATAGGTACTTCAAGAAATTAAAAAAGAACATTTCTTGATTAAACATATGAAATATATTTAATTATGGTTATTTTGCCATTCTTCTTCTTTTCCCGATGGAAGGGCCAACTCAGGCTATTAGGGGATGCACCATTTTGGTGTAACTCCTTCTCTCATCATGTTCATTAAAAAAATTACAATACTTTCCCCATGCTTCGCATTGGATAAAGTAAAAATAAGAAACGGTTTGTCGTTGCCGTTACTCATCCCATGAGCCCTGCCCCTGATCGAGTGGGGTATCAAATTGAAGTGTGAGATTTAAGAATTCAAAAATGTAAAAAATAGATTGTATTTTTATGCGTTTACTATATAATAAATGTAGAATATACAGTAATGATTCCCATTTGAGCGCTTCTCATTCTAAAATATTCCAATTGTATTGAATTTTTTTAAATATTAAAATTATTAAACTTTCAATATGATCGAATTATTCAAAAACTTTTAATATTTAAATCTTCTTAAATTTTAATCTTGCTATTTGCCCTCCTAAGAAACCGAGATCATTTTTAATATAGGACCATTTAAAATATTTACATATAGGCAAATAACGGACGCCGTTTAATAGTCGCTCTATATATTTATTCCGTTAAATCGAGGGTTTAGAGCTTAGGCGTCGAGGAGGGACCTCCAGCTGCTCATCCCTTACCACCCTACAGATTTAACCCAAGCCCACCCTCTCTGCAAACCCTACATTGATCTCTTATCTGAAAGAATGGGCAGGGAATCTGATCGGAAATATTTTTATTGATAATTTCCAAAGCACCTTATCTTTAATTCATTACCATTATTTTTAAATCTATTTTTCTTTTTGAATATTAATGTATAGTTAGTTAAATAGAAGAAAAGTGAAAACTAGATTTACCATAGAGCTGTCCTACTAATAAATTTAAATAGAATAAATTATTTGAAATTTATTTTTTGATTTACTTGATTATCTGATTAATTAAGTTTCCAAATTTTAATAAATACTAATAATTGTAATTAACTTCTATATATTATATAGTGGGTTTAAAGCAGAAAATAAATTTGTTTTAATAAGATAAATAAGCAAAAAAACAAGATTTTTTTCAAAATGAAAACTTTATTAATTAGCAAATAAAAATATCATTCACATATAGTAGATATTTTTTGCATTTTTAAACCTAAAGTTCTGAAGCTAGATATCGGAAATACTGTACAAATATTTTGAGACCAACTTTATAAGAAATCTAGTTTTTGTTTTATCATGGGTATCGGAATCCAGACACACAGGAATGCATACAGAAGCAAATAATGGTTTAAAATGATTTTTCTCGACGTTTTTATACCCAAAAGTAAAAAAATTAGCAAATCCAATAGTATGGCCGGCATAGGCAGGCTTCGTTAGGAACGTTATATCAGAAATTATTGAAAAATCTCTCTTAGAAAGTTAAAACTTGACCTTTTAATACAAACTTCTGTTCTGAATTATCAGATCATTATTTAGATATATACTTACCTATTCAGGAATAAAAAAGCTCTTTATCGATTTGAATTTTTTTTTATAATTATAAACAATGATTTTTCAGTCCAATCGAAATTTTTTAAAGTGATACTTTTTTGCTGAGGGGTAAGAATTTTCTAGCATTTCGAAAATTTTGTTCCCATGAGGGCAATAGTTAGATATGTGGTAGGGGGACCTATAGGGGAGTAGAGACATCAGCGCACTGATGAAATATTTGAAAAAAAAATCCTAGTCAGGCTGAGAATCCAAGTCGGGACCGAACGAATACCAGTCGGAACGATACCATGAGACTAGTGAGACAGTTATAATAAAGACAGTAATATCTTCTAGATAAAAGGAAGGGAACAAATTCGAAATTATATAATAATACAAAAGTGCTCATAGAAGAACGTAATAAATTAAAAATCACGAGAAAATTGAAAGGAGATCAAATCGAATATAATCTAATGTGTAAACTATTTAGATTACATTAAAAAAGATATAAAAACTTATAAAGATAATATTATTACTAAAAAAGGACTGAAGTATGCTACCAATGATAATGAGCGCTGACTTCAATGTTCAGTTCTCCAAACCTGAAAATAAATCCAACCAACCAAAATGGTTGGGTTGATTTTCAGGTTTGAAGACATGTACATTGAAGTCACCGCTCATTATCATTGGTAGAGTCCTCCAGTTCTTTTTTAGTAATAATATTATCTTTATAAGTTTTTATATCTTTTTTAATGTAATCTAAATAGTTTAGACATTAGATTATATTCGATTTGATCTCCTTTCAAATTTCTCAAGATTTTTAATTTATTACGTACTTCTATGAGCACTTTTGTATTATTATATAATTTCGAATTTGTTCCCTTCCTTTTATCTAGGAGATATTAGTGTGTTTATTAGAAAGTACATATTTCAATAGAAAAACAGTTTTAATTTTATCGCGCGTTGATTCCACGCACAGACATTTTTATTAATTGTTTTTCTTCTATATTTTTATTATCATTTTCGCCATTCATTGTTTGAACAGAAGATGTAGTTCTTGAACGATTTTTTGTAGCTTAAGAATATATTGTGAATATATTTTTATAAGGATGCATGCGATGTTGCGTTCCCTTGAGGTGGTCTAGGACAAAAGGGAAAAGCTTTCTTGATCTCGATTAGGAGCAGAAAAGAAGAACAGAGGCAGGCAGGCCAATGGCCTCGTAGCAGAAAGCCACCCCAATCCCACAAGGGACTAAACTACCTTAACCATTATATACGGGAGAAGGAACAAATTTAAGATTGTGTCCTCAGCTAACTTCTTCTGTACTTGGCTCTACAGGCTCCACTGGTCCTTGGCTTGTTTCAGCAATTAGCTTCAAGTTTAGTCGCCTGCTACGACAAACAGGAGATACTGTGGACCTATTTTACCCCCAATCCATAGAGGGAGGTCTGATTATTGGAAATATTTTTATTTGAAAAGAAGAGTTGTTGATACATAAAGGGAAATCAACAATGCTTGATGCAAATAAACATAGAGATATAATAATGAATATAAATATGTATATATATAATTTATTTTTAGAAATACTTTATCTGTTATTTTACTTGCTATAACAACAAAACGAATTTATTCATAGCCAATCGGATAATTAAACCCATGTGAAATATTTATAATTAACAGAATGATGATGAATGTTAAACCTTCGAAACAAATAAATTATAAAGATATATAAATATATTCGTTATATACATTATTTATTTATTTATTTATTTGTTTGCATCAAGCAGAAAACAACTTCATTGAATTCCATTTAGAAAAATTTTTATTCATAATATATCATTAAAAAAAAACTTAAATTCGCAAAACAACAGTTCCGTGGTTTGATTTAACTTTTCAATTTAAACATTAAATAATTTTATTTTTTTAACTTAACGGTTTTTTATCGTTTATTCAACCACCCTTATAAAAGGCCTACATCTGTGCTTAATTTAATCCTTTTTTTTGTTTTCCGAGATTAGAGATTTAATAATTTTAATTTTTTGAATCCCTCTCCCTCCTTCCTCTCTCACTTTCGAGCTTTAATGGAATTTTCACACATTGAATTCATCAAAGGCCTCCCCTCTACTAAATTTTATTTTCTTGGTTTTCTGAGCTGGTCTTTTAATTTTTTCAAAACTATCTGGCCTCATATATTGGGCCCCGTTTGTCTGACAAAGCGATATTTAGATATGGTTTCTTCAACTAAACTGAATTTAAAATTCCATTTCATAAAGATTATCATTTTTGAGAAAAAAAATGTCTATGGGCAGAAAATGGGGTTTCACTTCATTTATTTCTAAATTCCCATCCCGGAAAAAATTCTGGGGACGTGCTTGATTCATCTTAATAGTACAGCTGAGCTCTAGGTTACAAATGCTGAATTCTAGTATGGGTTTAACTACCCCAGTAAACAGCACGTTCAATGCTTATCTATATATTATGTAAATCAAATTTGAATTAATTTTATATTTACTTTTTGGGACTGAAAACATTAGCAATCGATCATAAAATATTTTTCTTTTATTAATTTAATTACTCGATAAGCCCGGGAGGCAGGCTCATTGTATGGAAACATGTTTGGAACATGAAGAGAAATCATTTTCAAACATGATTTATTTTCTGTCTGTGTGTCTGGATTCAGATACCCACAGTAATTTAAGGTAGTTCTTTCACAAATGCAAGAATTCAAGAAGTTTTTGAAACTTGGAATATAAGTCATTAAAAGCATAATACACACACTGTTAAAATTTTAAGACGATTTACAACACCAAACATGAAATAATTGCAATTAAAAATGACATTTTTTACATAGGATAGATAGGGAAAGGGTGGGGATATGGTCATTATTTTATTTTTATTCATTGAAAGACTTTCACCATCTTGATGAAAAACTAATATTTGTTAGAATAATATATTCGGAGTAACTTAAAAAAAATTGAAATTATTTACCACGTAGTTTTGATAAAAAACAAAAAAAACATATTTGGGCGATTATTTTTAGTGGAGGCGATATAAACACAATGGATTGGAAACGAACCGGCTAGTATGTGTGTATCCATATAGAGATTTCGTAGTGTGAGTCGACAGTCACGTTAAAAAAACATACCCTAAAACTTTAGTTTCGTTCATATTTATAGAGTGGTTACGAGTCTAAAACTTTTTGTGTGGATTGTCGCGAAAGAACATCCTTAAGAACGAAAAATTGTAGAAAGTTCGTTCTTGTGCTAAAATGTTTGTATTTCTAATGCGGACAACTGCATCAAACATTTTAGCACAAGAACGAACTTCCACAATTTTTCGTTCTTAAGTTACTGTGGGTATCTGATAATTTCTCTTCATGTTCCAAACATGTTTCAGCAAGTCCAAAATCCATTCATGATTGTTCTTTGGACTTTCTATCGATTTCTTCCGGTTAAAAAAGTCAAACTTATTTAAAAAATATTATTTTTGTTAAAGCCATTTGAGCCGCGAAAGTTAAATAATGTAATCAATAATTTCTTATGTTAATTCTACATTTAGAAAATTATTTTATTATTTTTTGAAAAGAAAAAAATGAATTATTTTTGTTGTTTTAATCAGCTTCTATAGTAAAAAATAATAAGCAAACGAACAGGCGTGTTTTGCATTATTTCTCAAAACTGCAGCAAACAACGTACCAAATCTTGGAAAAAGTTTCACTCTTTAAACTTTTTCCTCCAATTATCCAATCAAAAAACTTTTTTTTCAATCAGACTGTAATTATCCTAAGAAGATAATAATGTCGATCCGAAAAAACAGCCAAATTTAATTTGAGACGAATTCTTGGACTTTCCGTTTGATCCCATCGCCGCGGAAATAAAATAACCTTTTAATTTAATTACATCCAACCCTGGGATCTAAAAAAATACAGACCCTAATACTTTTTGATAGCATTGTGCGTTCGTATTCTTTTTGCTACGAATGCGTCCTTCTAATCCCATAAAATGAGAGTGTAAACTGTTTATTGCCAATCTATATACAAATTAACGCCTTCGCGATAGGAGACTTGCTCATTTTATATACTTAGGTAGGCAAAAAGAATGAAAAAGAGAATATTAGCATTGAGAAAAAAACTTTCGTATAAATCTTAAAAGTTTTGTATTGAGCGCGGGCGCTCGAAATTGTCCGTCAAATATTTGTTCATCGCCATCTGACAAAACAGATAATGAAGTTCAATTCGATGCAGATTAGTAGTCATAATATTATCTAACGCATTTATTAAATTGTAAAGAAGTGTTATTTCGAGGCATAAAACCTTATAAACCGTAAATAAAAGATGTAAATCCTATTCTCAAGGGGAATGTAGCGAGCAGAGCATTTAGGTTTAACGGTAGCAAAGAATGTGTTTTAAAACAGAAAAAGAACAATTTACTTGCCTTTTTATTCTAAATTAAATCATTACTATTATTATACAATAATGCTCCCTTAAGACGAATAAGCATACCTATAGTAGTTAGAATAGAAGAGTGATTTAGTTTTGAGGCTTTTCAAAAAAGCACCTATCGTTTTAATTTTCAGCGAATGCATCGGAATTATAATTTTCACATTTCAAAGATTAGACTTTCATATTTGATATCTCAATCCCTTTTTTTAGTAAGAACGGGTTATTTCTAGTTAAAACGCGTTTCACTGAATACCTTTGTGGCAGCTAGAATTAACTTATGTTGGTCGAGTTTGGTTCAAAGTTCTAAATTCTAGAATCTTCATTTTTAACCTTCCGCCTCATTTTGGGTGATTATTTTCAAAAAATTTCATCCTCATTAGAAGCAAAGTTATAGAGGATGTAATTTTTGACATTTTCGTTTAAAAATTTTTGAAAATAAACACCCAAAATGAGCCGGAAGGTCAAAGATTCTAGACCTTTGAACCAAACTCAACCAACATCAGTAAATTCTATATCCTCAAAAGTACTCAGTGAAACTCGTTTTAACTAATAAGAACCCGTTCTTACTAAAAAACGGGTTTTTACTGCAACATATACATCAAGTAGTTGACGACCTCATTGATTTATTTTTATTATTTATATTTTTATTTAAAAACTGGGACCACAGGAACACCCGATTCTGGTTTCCAAAAAATTTAGAGAGATAATTGCGAAAAGCTAGATGGTTTAAAAGCTGTTTTTCCGAACCCTAAACTTTTCAAATTGAAACCTTTATTTTCAACACTACGATCTATAATAATAATCTAAATTAATTATTTGATATAATCTGTTTGTTAATTGGTTACTTTCCAATTTTAAACGAGAAATTCGCTTATATAGCTATTAATTAAATTAATATCTTCATTCGCTTCATCATTTTCGAATTTTCGTCTGAAATTCTAATTGTAACCAGGAAATATATATAATCATCAATGGGATAAAAATATACTCGCGTTCAGTCTGATTTTACTCCAGGGGTTCAAAATTAATTCAATACAGGAAATGAAATAGTGTTTGTCACTTTAATCCTTAAAACACCTTTTTTATTGCTGCAATAAAATGAGTATTTTAATTGAAAAGCTTTCTTTGTTTTACTATCAAAGGGCACAGTGTGCGCAGACCAAGTTCGAGCATTGGCCTTATACATTGAGCGCGATTTACTCGAACTATTTCACGAACACGTTCGCCCCCCCCCCCCCCCCCCAATATATATTATGATTATTTGCATCAAGCAGAGAACATTCTCATTGATTTTTCTATATGAGAGTAATGCCGGTAAAGGTTAAGTCAAGATTTTACCCAAATAGATAAAGAGTCAAAATAAACAAGTTAAAAAATAAAAATTAAAAAAACACGCTTCTAAAAAGTACAAAATATGGAAGTATTTAATCAAAAAGTGTGGGGCGCAGAAACATGTAATTTTAATTAATTTCGGCAAAGTGCCCCACGCTTTTTGATTAAGTATTACATTATTTTGTACTTTTTAGAAGCGTATTTACTAGTTTTTTAAATATATATTTTTTTTTTTAATTTTTAGTCTTAATTATTTTTATAGAGAAATGTTTGCGGAATTTAACAGAACAAAGGTCACATTGATATATAAATACATAGAAACATACATCCAGGTGAAGCTAATATAAAACGTGTAAAAAAATAAAAAACAAAAACAAACACCATCTGGTTCAAACGGACATTAATTCAATTAAATGAAAATAACCCGCTAATTCAATTTTAGAATACTAATCAATCGAACCTAATCCATTCACGAAATTATTTTTTCTTTCTTTTTATTTGCCCTCTTGAATTCGATATCGCAATTTCAATATTCCCAATGGTTAGTAAATCTCGGAATAATTTGCCCGAAGGTCGATGTCTGTCAGAACTGGTGCATATTTTTTCCCCGGTCTTCTTAAAGAGCAAATCAATTTCTAAATTGCTGATGGAGATTGATGGTTGTGCGTAGCACCCCCTCAGTTTGCGGAGGGGCCGGTCGTTTTTAGTTGATCTTCTGGAAATTCGACCGGAATTCTAAGAGTCCTTTACCTGGAAAGTAAACAGGGATTTGTTGGCGGCCACGTCAGCAGGAGCTGGCTGATTTTGTTGATACGGGCTCATATTTGTCGCTTCGGCTATTTTACACTCTCTTTGCAAAGAAAAGAAAATCCTGACGCGGCCGATTTTAAGGGAAGCGAAAATCTGGCTTTGTCTACATTTTGAATACATTGTTTGTGCAGTAAGAACTCTTTATCTTTGTCACATCACAATCCAACCACCCCACCCCCCTAAAAAAAGAAAAGGATGGACCAATGAAAAAGTGGGTTGTCCCAATTTGCTTGATTGATACAAACTAAAATGAAATCGTCTCTGATTTAATTAAACACCCAAACCAAAATGATTTATTTTCTCGCTCTCTTTTATATCCCGGGATGGCTAGTAATTTGCCTTTTAATCGTGAGTCTACATATTCTCGTTTAATTAACGCCATTATAATCCATCTCTTTAAAAATTCAATAAAATTTGAATTTTTATCTACCCTCGATCTATAGAAAAATTAGCTGAAATTAGTAACATTTTCTTAAACATATTTAATTGAGGGTGGGGCAAGACCTTGAAATACGTATTTGGGCTCATTTTATTCAAATCTATCCATTTTTAATAAACATTCCCTCGATTTTTGGTATGCCACGATAAAAAGTAAAAAAAAAAACATTACAAATTACATCATAATTGGAAAGAAAAGGTGAAACTTTTTCAAGACCCGGTGCACTTGTTGGCAGTTAATTATTTTAAATGATAAACACCTAAATCTGATATTCATTTCGATTTAATATTTTCTTACCTAGAGTCAAAAAAAACCTGTTCCTAGAAAAATAGAAATTAATAAATTAATCTCTAATAGTGTGAAACAGGTCTGGACATGTGTTTGGTATCTTTCTCTAATAGAAGATTCTATTCGTCATTTTCCTCGATTGGATTCTTAATGAAAGAATGGCACACCCGCAAATTTATTAGTGAAAACTTATTCACATTAGAGACACCCTTATAACTAAATAATAATAAACTTAAATATAAATTATTCATTTATACATATATTATGAATATATCGCCTTAAAATATCATTAAAATCATTCAAAAAAGGATAAAGCTTATCCAAAGACCCCAACAGACCTTAAGACTAACATTTTCTTAGATTCGATTGAATTAAAAAAAAAAAAATTGCCCAATTTTTTTTAAACATAGCTACCTAATTATTTCTTTGAGCGTTTCATATACAATAATGAATTTCATTTTTTTCGTTTGAGTTCTAAAACAATTTTGAAAACGAGAGTGCTAAGTGCAAGTTGTATATGAATACATACGTTATATATTTTGTAACATCAAAACAAATTTACATTTAATATATATATATAAAGCAATTAATTTTCATTTATTCAATTCTTTCCAAATTGGTCTTTTTGCTTTTTGTTTTGTTCGGGCAAATGAAACATTTCTTCTTCGGAGGAAATAAACAAGAAATTAAGATAGCATTATTTGCTCTCCCCGTTTCCTAACGCTTTTCTCTCTCTATTATTCGACAAAACAAAACTTAAAAGCAACGTCTGGTTAATTTCAGTTAAAAGCGCCTTTAATAGCGAATATTTATTAATAAGGTTCGTTTCGAATACAGAAACCTCTTTTCTAGCTTTCCTTCAACTGAAGCTACTATAATAGTACAATTGGATGTTTTTCATTCTATATTATACTATTAAATGAAGAATCCTTGTTTATATATGTATATAGAAGGTGTCCCGTTGCAGATTTAAGATTTGTATATGAAAGAAATTGATATTTTAAATGAAAATTATTTATGTATTTTATAGTACCAAATCAAACATTAAACATGCTGGTTTTAGTTTTATTTTTTATAGGGGGTGTATGGTCAAAAAATGAAAATCTGGGCCCTTGGACCAAACTCAACCAAATATTATATACATAATTAGTGGGCCCGCAGAAGCGTAAAAATTTTTTTGGAGCAACTTGTCATCTCCAACCGACAGTGAAGGTGGAAAAGTATGTACCGTTTAGGGAAAAGGTGAAACTATACAAGAGCTATAAAAATACTTTCTTTAACAGTCAAATACGCGAATTTTTATTTATTTTTAAAATTTTAATAATACCCTTGGTAATACTATCAATGATAGTAATAATAGGTATATGTATAAACAGTTTTCAAGAAACCAAATATCTATAGTTAGTAAATAACAATACTAATAAATAAATTCAATATTTTTATTCATTTTTAGGGCACCTTTTCCAATTTTTCTTTTCGTACAAACCTGAATTGGACTAATACGAACATTAAAAAAAAATTAGCCAAATCGGTCCAGCAGTTCTCAAGTCAGATGCTTACCAACAAACGGGAATTCATTTTTATTAAAATAGACTTGTCCAATTATCTGCGAAGCTAGCTGGCTTTTCTTCCGGGATCTTACAAGACAAAGCTCTGTGAAATGATCTTATTTACCAATGACTCGCAACCTTTTATACGCTCTATCTCCTTTGGTTGTAAGTCGTCCCAGGAAAATCAACTTTCATTATATTTACAAATCATTCAGGAACCTTAATATGTTGACAACATTGTGTTCTGAGTCGTCCCCCGTAATGAATCTTCGCTTAAATAGCTAATTCATAAGAAAAATGCATATAATTTGAGATAGAGACCTGAGCAAACAAAGGAAAACTTTCTAAAAAATTTTATCCCACTAAATTATACTATATGGATAGGACTTTCATTATAAAGTCATATAATAGTTAGGTATATTTTCAAAGAATTTCTCCGGGCAAAGCCAGAAATATGAAGAATTTATAACATTAAAATCGCATTATTCAAAAGATGTGATCTTTACGATGTTTGAAAGCGTGTATCTTTAATTTGTGTGATAAATTTGTTGTAGTTGCAAGGCTATAACTTGCTTTAATATATTAAGAATATCATATACAAATTTTGTCACGATTGGAAAAAGTTCAATTTTTGCGTTTCGATCACGTTTATCGGATTCTAAACCACTGTGCATCGTGAGAGCAAGAGAGCATCGGCTTTGGCGCTGCCAAAAACGACGTTGCACCGAATTTTAAACATGGATATGAAACTTAAAAATAAAAATAAAAACTAGAACCAGCATGTTTAATGTTTGATTTCGTACTAAATAAAGATAAGAGTAAATAAATATGTTATTTAATATGGATTTACTATGAGTTAAGGATACTAAATACATAATTAATTTTTTTTTATAATATCAATTTAATTTATATACAAATCCTAAATCTGCCACGGGACTGGTTTGCTGGACCGTTGCTTAGAACACCAACAATTTGCATGAGGGAGGTGAGGGAATGAGAAAACGAAACATTACTGAACAAAAGTAGAAAAAATAACCTTTATAATTTCCCATGTGAATGTGCGATACTTTATTGATTCTAGGAACACCTACAAATATATGATAAATGATATATAAATAAGCGCTAAACTTTTTACAAAACGTGGTGAGGGAATGACGGCCCTAAATGTAAACTTGGAAAAAAAATTATTTTTAATAGTTATAACACTAAATCTTTTCACTCATAGCCGAGTCTGGTATATTTTTAGAATTTCAATATTTCTAACTTCTAGCGTTCACTATATAATTTGAAATTATATTTTAATTCTACTTTTACACAGCGATGAGTGAATGATTCGTTTTTTAAGGACGAATTTAAAAATATATTTTTTGACTTTTCCGTTTGTCGTGTTTAAACTACATACACATTTATGTACAGCCACTAATATTATATATGAATAAATAATAAGGTAGCAGAGTGTTATAAGAAGCTTTATGAATTAGATCTTTGAATCTATGTGAATTTGGCGGTTGGGACACAGTTAGGGAATGATTTTTAGGGTATTTACTTGAACATATATTATCTATTTATGATAAAAAAAGATAAATATGTTTTATAATTTGGTACGTCTAGGGATGTAGTTTCATAAAAAATTATTTCTTACGATAACTTAGCATCCCATTTCACAGGAATGAGCAAGGTCATCAATTTCGATTTTTTTTTTTAGAATCAGTCATATATATGTTTATTTGCATCAAGCAGAGGACAACATAGGTGATTTCTTAAGTTCAAAACTTTGTGCACAGCGATGCCTTCATGATAGCTGAAGTGGGTCAAAAAGTTAACAAAAAATAAATTTGGATCTAATAGTCATTTAATTAAAATCAAATTACTGACAACAAGTGATTTTTTTAATTACATCCTTCATTATAGCGAAAATGAACACTGTTCACTTAGACGCTAGTACAAAAAGTTTGGCAGATGAATTATAATTATAAATAATTAAAATGTCTTAAAAAAATTCCATTTAGATCGCGTTCTTGTCTAATAATACCTTATCAAAACTAAGTGGAATATACATATTTTATTTTAATAACACAAGCATAACAAAATCAGCTAATTTATAATAAGAGATACTTATTTGGAAAAGCTAAAGTAGTATATTAAATGAGGACTTTAGTGGAATTCCTCGATCCGGTATTAATCCATAGATGGAGAATTTACTCTACTTTTATTTATTTATCATTATGCAAAACAAAGGATGAGTCGGAAGTTAAGGCACCGAAAAGTCATGAAAAAACCTTATAAGAAAATCATGCTTGAGACTCTCGTGCGGTAGAAGTGTAAACTCTTAGCTCCTATATTTAATTCGAGAGAATCTCTCTTAATTAAATAAAAAAAATATTATTTTATTCGTTAATTTCTATAGCACATGAGTGTAGCGTGTCTATGATTTTGAGACTATGAGCGTAGGAAAGGAGATGGGGATGCGCAGCTCTGCGCATGCGCCTTCTTTTTCTTCTCTGCTGGAGTCGGAGAGGGGGATGTGTTTCCACTTTGAGTCATGTTCAGGCCCATTTGCTCTACCGGGGCTAGAGAAATTTTGACTTCATATAATGTTCAAGAGAATGTGGTGGAGAAGAAATTATTTATAGACCCTTCAGGGTCTAAAGAGAGTAAGATTCTGTAAAGTGGAGGCCAGAGAAAAAGTGTCAGATGCTAAATGTCATGGGGATAAACCTAGAAATATATTCGAATGTTATTTCTGAATTCGTTTGTTTGTTGTTTGCAAATCCAAAATATGATTTTTCTATAAAGTTCATTTTTATTCAATCGATTTATAAACATTGCTCGGTCTAGCTTACCGAAAATCAATAACACTTGCTTAATTAATTTTATATAAAAAAATAGGATCACAAATCTCCTTGCGTTTCATCTTTTTCTAATAGTAAATATTGAAATATATCATTTTCACAGAGAGTGTTTGTGGAAAAAAATGAAAATTTCATAATGGATTTTGTTTGAAATCCTTAGTCAAATATTGAAATCGACAAACGGTCGAATATTCGAAAGAAATACGAGTAATAACTTATAAAATAGATTCAATAATTTTCAAACCAATAAACATAGCGCAGGCCAGGTTCGAGCATTAGCCGTACACGCTGCACGCTATTTACACGAATAATTTCGAGCCACTTTCGACCTTCCTGCAGCTTAGAACCCGTTTGATATACCGAGCTGAAATTATAGAAATTTAATTATATAATCGCTCGTGTAGAGAGTACCAAATTTCAATATTATAGCATAAATAGATTCTGAGATGTGGACCTGAGAAAATAGCTAATTTTGGCACTTACTCACTGACTGACTGACAGGTCATCAAGACTTATAGGGAACTTCTAATCATTCTATCATCATGAAAGTTCGCATGCTAATAGAATTTGGGACACAACCAAAGGAGAAACTCCAAAAAGTCTCCCTTTCAACCCCTAAAATGAAGGGATGTAGATTGTAGGGTAAATTTCCCGCATGGAAATAAATAGATTTTCGAAATGTGTTTTGTTTATATTCTTGGGACATGTCCGAAATATATTACAAAAATATATAAAAATTGGCCGTTTTGGATATATTTTCAGATATATTCATTATATATTTTAGGGATATAAAAAGAACATATTTTTTTTTTATAAAAAAAACATATTTTAAAATTATAAAAAGAATATACTTTATATTTATAAAAAAAACATATTTTGAATTTATAAAAAAAATGTATTTTAAATTTATAAAAAAGAAGTATTTTGAATTTATAAAAATAATATATTTTAAATTATATAATTTATATATGAGAAGAATTATTAAATGAATATTATATTTTCTTAATATATTTGGGTTATACTCAGGGAAAGAGAGGGGTGTAGGTTTTAAGTGAAACACAATGATATTTAAAAAGGAAGGGTAAATGAGAGGTATATTGTTACACAGTAGTGTAATAAAACAAAAAGTTTTCACAAATCCGATTTATTTATTTAAAATAGATTTACAATAGATTTATTTAAAATAGATTTACAATGAATCCTGAATGTCTTCAGCTGGGGGAGGCAAATTTTCTTTTTTTTTTTTCTCAGACGCTCTGAATCTGAGCGAAGTAATTTTAGAATTTACTGCTTGCCCAAATTCAGCATCCGTAATTTTCCCGGGGAAAATTTTGTTGACGCTATCTAAAATTGGGATAAAAAATAAAATAAAACTTTTAAATTTGAGGAAACAAAAAAGAATAAGTATCAAATAAGACATTGATGTCTTATACCCACATTTCAAGGCATCAAGAATCTTTGGATCCAGGCGCTTTTTTGCCGAAATATTTTGCCCCAGTTTGTTTTTTGGGGCACCTCCTTTGTAATTGCTCTCAAGGAGAACATCAATTTTAAACAGACATGGTAATAGGGCCTTTACCATGCCTATGGCATTGTTTCTGGAAATGGCGGACATCCATTCCAGTTCATCCACTTTGACACCGCTTCCAGATATGCCAAGTTCAACCTGTATATTATAATAGTATTAAAGTTCTTTTATTTTTTATATAAAGTTTAATTGTTTTTATTCAGTTACCTGTCCCACGTGAAAACCGCCACTTTTATTTGGTGGAGGTGATATGTCTTTGCTTGTCGTCGATTCATCCAATTTTTTTTGAATTTTCGATATAGCAAACATATATGCTATAGTCTCCGACAAAGCGGAAATAGACTTTTGCATGACATCTAATTCTGTAAACAAGTGAATTAGTTATTTCACATGCACATTTAAAAATATTAATAAAATTAACTCAGATTATGTATGGTTTTTTACTTTTCGAAATCTCCCCGATGGAAGACTCTCCATTAACTTCAGGGGCGATGGTATCTGAACCTGCTATAAACAGATTGAGATCTGATTTGTCCTCATCCCCACAATATCCTACCTTAAAATTTAAATGGAAGACAAAAAAGTAATTTAAAATAAATTCTAATAAATATATATCTAAATGTATAAAAATATTATTATATATTTTTATATATAAAATACATTAAAAACTTGTAAGTAAGCGATATTTTTTGATAAATTTACGATTTTAAATAAATTACCATGTTAATTATTTCGGGTTTTTTTGAGGTTTAGCGTTTTTTTTTTATTCAGATTTTTGCTTTAAATTGTCTCTTGATTTTTCTCTTTTAAAATAGATGTACTGCGAAAAATATCATAAATTTTCATTAACATGTTATTTTTTAATTATAATATATATATATATATATATATATATATGCATATATATACAGATATACCGGGCAGTTTTTTATCTTGAGACAGTCTTATAACCTAAAACAAAGTATTATATGAAAAAAGCTAAATTAAAGCTTTTTATAACAAGGGGGAAAATTAAACTACACTATTTTTTGCCGACGCGTATAAACAAGCTTTCAAGAGTATTTTGAAGTCAAGTTCTGTTTTTTAAATAGAAACCTATATGCTTCTGTACATATTTTGAATCTACCAAAAAAACTGAACAACTTTTATTAAAACTATTTTTTTTATACATTTTATACTGTTTAAAAAACAAAAGTTGACCTCGAAATACCCTTGAAAGCTGGTTCTAGGTCGACAAACAATAGTGTAGTTTAGTTTACCCCTTGATATAAATAAACTTTTATTTGAAACTTTTTTCATATAATGCACTGTTTTTGAGTTATAAGATTGTCTCAAGATAAAAAACTCACCCGGTATATATATATATATTAGGGTGGTGGTTCTTATTTAGGAAATTTTCATATTTTTATGGTCCTAGTGGCTCATATTGGTTCGAAATAAGTAAATAATAAAAAATATCCTCAAGTTTTAAGACTCTCTATATCACTAGATATCTTAACTTATGCTGAATGCACATTGATGTAAGTTTACCATTTAAATAGCATATGAGAAACTTATATAACTTTGCGGGTAGAGTTAAAATTGTCATAGAGATCTGAAACTTGGGGGATATATTTTATTTTTTATTTTGAACCAATGTGAGCTTCTGGGAGCATCAAAATGAGAAAATACCCTAAATAAGGATCACCTTATATATAAAACTTACCGGTTCTAGGCCTTTTGCACACCTTGGTATAGGGCTAGTTTCTTTATCAGATTTTTTTAATGAAAGCCTATTTTGAATTTGCGAATCACCTTCACATATGGATAGTGTCTTATTCAGCGTTGACTTCTTATCTATTATTATTTAAAGTAGAAATTTAATAGATCAATATTTCAATTAAACATTAAATACAGGGTGATTCATACGTTCATTTTGGTACGTTAGACGTTTATGGAAAACGGAGGGCAGGATTTTTCTGAAAATATAGCAACACATTTTAGCATAGCATACATTTTCTTACTTGTTCTATCGATCTAAAATATTTTCAGGATTGCGACGTTTCGGCTTCCATCGAAAACTCGTATCAACTCTATTTTTTTTAAATGGAACACCCCGTATATTAACACGTTTTTATAACCGCCCTTTTATTAAAATACTTTTTACTTAATATTTTCCTATACCTTCGATGGAAGCCTAAACGTCGCAATGCTGAACATATTTTAGATCGATAGAACAGGTAAGGTGCTAAATTTTCAGAAAAATCCTGCGTTCCGTTTTCCATAAACTTCTAATGTGCCATCGACCGTGAATCACCATGTATAGAGGGCGAAATTTTTGAAGGTTTTTTTTGGCAAAATTTAAGGGTCGATCATAATATTATTTGAAAGACTTCCTTAATTTTTGGTAAAAAATCATCCTTTATGGTAGTTGTTCCGCCATATGCATTTTCTTAGGATTTTTTGAAATTTATACAGATTATTATTTTATTCTATTCGTCATTTTCCTCGATTGGATTCTTAATGAAAGAATGGCACACTCCGCAAATTTATTAGTGAAAACTTATTCACATTAGAGACACCCTTTATAACTAAATAATAATAAACTTATAAATTATTCATTTATACATATATTATGAATATATCGCCTTAAAATATCATTAAAATCATTCAAAAAAGGATAAAGCTTATCCAAAGACCCCAACAGACCTTAAGACTAACATTTTCTTAGATTCGATTGAATTCAAAAAAAAAATTGCCCAATTTTTTTAAACATAGCTACCTAATTATTTCTTTGAGCGTTTCATATACAATAATGAATTTCATTTTTTCGTTTGAGTTCTAAAACAATTTTGAAAACGAGAGTGCTAAGTGCAAGTTGTATATGAATACATACGTTATATATTTTGTAACATCAAACAAATTTACATTTAATATATATATATATAAAGCAATTAATTTTCATTTATTCAATTCTTTTCCAAATTGTCTTTGCTTTTTTGTTTTTATTCGGGCAAATGAAACATTTCTTCTTCGGAGGAAATAAACAAGAAATTAAGATAGCATTATTTGCTCTCCGTTTCCTAACGCTTTTCTCTCTATTATTCTCGACAAAACAAAACTTAAAAGCAACGTCTGGTTAATTTCAGTTAAAAGCGCCTTTAATAGCGAATATTTATTAATAAGGTTCGTTTCCTGAATACAGAAACCTCTTTCAGCTTTCCTTCAACTGAAGCTACTATAATAGTACAATTGGATGTTTTTCATTCTATATTATACTATTAAATGAAGAATCCTTGTTTATATATGTAAGGTGTCCCGTTGCAGATTTAAGATTTGTATATGAAAGAAATTGATATTTTAAATGAAAATTATTTATGTATTTTATAGTACCAAATCAAACATTAAACATGTTAATTTTAGTTTTTATTTTTATAGGGGGGTGTATGGTCAAAAAATGAAAATCTGGGCCCTTGACCAAAACTCAACCAAATATTATATACATAATTAGTGGGCCCGCAGAAGCGTAAAAATTTTTTGGAAAGAGCAACTTGTCATCTCCAACCGATAAGAAGGTGGAAAGTATGTACCGTTTAGGGAAAAGGTGAAACTATACAAGAGCTATAAAAATATTTTCTTTAACAGTCAAATACGCGAATTTTTATTTATTTTTAAAATTTTAATAATACCCTTGGTAATACTATCAATGATAGTAATAATAGGTATATGTATAAACAGTTTTCAAGAAACCAAATATCTATAGTTAGTAAATAACAATACTAATAAATAAATTCAATATTTTTATTCATTTTTAGGGCACCTTTTCCAATTTTTCTTTTCGGGTACAAATCCCGAATTGACTAATACGAACATTAAAAATTAGCCAAATCGGTCCAGCAGTTCTCAAGTCAGATGCTTACCAACAAACGGGAATTCATTTTTATTAAAATAGACTTGTCCAATTATCTGCGAAGCTAGCTGGCTTTTCTTCCGGGATCTTACAAGACAGCTCTGTGAATGATCTTATTTACCAATGACTCGCAACCTTTTATACGCTCTATCTCCTTTGGTTGTAAGTCGTCCCAGGAAAATCAACTTTCATTATATTTACAAATCATTCAGGAACCTTAATATGTTGACAACATTGTGTTCTGAGTCGTCCCCGTAATGAATCTTCGCTTAAATAGCTAATTCATAAGAAAAATGCATATAATTTGAGATAGAGACCTGAGCAAACAAAGGAAAACTTTCTAAAAAATTTTATCCCACTAAATTATACTATATGATAGGACTTTCATTATAAAGTCATATAATAGTTAGGTATATTTTCAAAGAATTTCTCCGGGCAAAGCCAGAAATATGAAGAATTTATAACATTAAAATCGCATTATTCAAAAGATGTGATCTTTACGATGTTTGAAAGCGTATCTTTAATTTGTGTGATAAATTTGTTGTGAAGCAAGGCTATAACTTGCTTTAATATATTAAGAATATCATATAAAAATTTTGTCACGATTGGAAAGTTCAATTTTTGCGTTTCGATCACGTTTTTGTCGGATTCTAAAACCACTGTGCATCGTGAGAGCAAGAGAGCATCGGCTTTGGCGCTGCCAAAAACGACGTTGCACCGAATTTTAAAACATGGATATGAAACTTAAAAATAAAATAAAAAACTAGAACCAGCATGTTTAATGTTTGATTTCGTACTAAATAAAGATAAGAGTAAAGGAATATGTTATTTAATATGGATTTACTATGAGTTAAGGATACTAAATACATAATTAATTTTTTTATAATATCAATTTAATTTATATACAAATCCTAAATCTGCCACGGACTGGTTTGCTGGACCGTTGCTTAGAACACCAACAATTTCCAGGTATGAGGGAGGTGAGGAATGAGAAAACGAAACATTACTGAACAAAAAGTAGAAAAATAACCTTTATAATTTCCCATGTGAATGTGCGATACTTTATTGATTCTAGGAACACCTACAAATATATGATAAATGATATATAACAAGCGCTAAACTTTTACAAAACGTGGTGAGGGAATGACGGCCCTAAATGTAAACTTGGAAAAAAAATTATTTTTAATAGTTATAACACTAAATCTTTTCACTCATAGCCGAGTTCGGTATATTTTTAGAATTTCAATATTTCTAACTTCTAGCGTTCACTATATAATTTGAAATTATATTTTAATTCTACTTTTACACAGCGATGAGTGAATGATTCGTTTTTTAAGGACGAATTTAAAAATATATTTTTTGACTTTTCCGTTTGTCGCGTGTTTAAACTACATACACATTTATGTACAGCCACTAATATTATATATGAATAAATAATACAGAGTGTTATAAGAAGCTTTATGAATTAGATCTTTGAATCTATGTGAATTTGGCGGTTGGGACACAGTTAGGAATTTGATTTTTAGGTATTTACTTGAACATATATTATCTATTTATGATAAAAAAAGATAAATATGTTTTATAATTTGGTACGTCTAGGGATGTAGTTTCATAAAAAATTATTTTTACGATAACTTAGCATCCCATTTCACAGGAATGAAGGTCAATTGATTTTTTTAGAATCAGTCATATATATGTTTATTTGCATCAAGCAAGCAGAGGACAACATAGGTGATTTCTTAAGTTCAAAACTTTGTGCACAGCGATGCCTTCATGATAGCGAAGTGGGTCAAAAAGTTAACAAAAAATAAAATTTGGATCTAATAGTCATTTAATTAAAATCAAATTACTGACAACAAGTGATTTTTTTAATTACATCCTTCATTATAGCGAAAATGAACACTGTTCACTTAGACGGCTGTACAAGTTTGGCAGATGAATTATAATTATAAATAATTAAAAAGGTCTTAAAAAAATTCCATTTAGATCGCGTTCTTGTCTAATAATACCTTATCAAAACTAAGTGGAATATACATATTTTATTTTAATAACACAAGCATAACAAAATCAGCTAATTTATAATAAGAGATACTTATTTGGAAAAGCTAAAGTAGTATATTAAATGAGGACTTTAGTGGAATTCCTCGATCCGGTATTAATCCATAGATGGAGAATTTACTCTACTTTTATTTATTTATCATTATGCAAAACAAAGGATGAGTCGGAAGTTAAGGCACTGAAAAGTCATGAAAAAACCTTATAAGAAAATCATGCTTGAGACTCTCGTGCGGTAGAAGTGTAAACTCTTGTTCTATATTTAACTTCGAGAGTAATCTCTTAATTAAATAAAAAATATTATTTTATTTGTTAATTTCATAGCACATGAGTGTAGCGTGTCTATGATTTTGGAGACTATGAGCGTAGGAAAGGGAGATGGGATGCAGCCTGCGCATGCGCCTTCTTTTTCTTCTGCTGGAGTCGGAGAGGGGGATGTGTTTCCACTTTGAGTCATGTTCAGCCCAGTCATACTCTACCGGGGCTAGAGAAATTTTGACTTCATATAATGTTCAAGAGAATGTGGTGTGAGAAGAATATTTATAGACCCTTCAGGGTCTAAAGAGAGTAAGATTCTGTAAAGTGGAGGCCAGAGAAAAAGTGTCGATGCTAAATGTCATGGGGATAAACCTAGAAATATATTCGAATGTTATTTTAAATTCGTTTGTTGTTGCTTTGCAATCCAAAATATGATTTTTCTATAAAAGTTCATTTTTATTCAATCGATTTATAAATACGAAAGTCAGTCTAGCTTACCGAAAATCAATAACACTTGCTTAATTAATTTTATATATAAAAAAATAGGATCACAAATCTCTCGGTGTTTCATCTTTTTTTCTAATAGTAAATATTGAAATATATCATTTTCACAGAGAGTGTTTGTGTGAAAAATGAAAATTTCATAATGGATTTTTGTTTGAAAACTTAGTCAAATATTGAAATCGACAAACGGGTTTCCAATATTCGAAAGAAATACGAGTAATAACTTATAAAATAGATTCAATAATTTTCAAACCAATAAACATAGCGCAGGCCAGGTTCGACATTAGCCGTACACGCTGACGCGACACGCAATGAATACCGAGCCACTTTCGACCTTCCTGCAGCTTAGAACTCCAGTTTTGATATACCGAGCTGAAATTATAGAAATTTAATTATATAATCGTCAGTAGAGAGTACCAAATTTCAATATTATAGCATAAATAGATTCTGAGATGTGGACCTGAGAAAATAGCTAATTTTGGCACTTTTACCACGACTGACTGGACAGGTCATCAAGACTTAGAACTTTCAATTCATTCATCATCATGAAAGTTCGCATGCTAATAGAATTTGGGACACAACCAAAGGAGAAACTCCAAAAAGTCTCCCTTTCAACCTCTAAATGAAGGGCAGATGGATTGTAAATTTGCATCTAATAATATTATGAAATGACTCTAGGATGCTAAAATTAGTCATACTGGTAGAGTTTGGGATATTAATAAAGGAAAAATGGAAAAACCTAGATAAAATTTGACAATTTTGTAGGATTTGGAGAATTAATAAATGGGAAAATTAATCACGAAAACTTTACTACCCTTATTGCCTCTAAATGAAGTGGTGAAATTTCTAGTGTAAATTAACCCCCTGAAAAAAGATAATAAATAAAAATAAAATCTACATATTAGCTTACAAAAAGAAGAGAAATCCCACCCAAATCATTCTGTGAAAAAACAGGCCAATTTCGTAAAAGTAGTGAAATCTAGTGTGTATCCAAGTTAAATTCGACAAGACTAATTAAGTTGAGAAAATAGTACTTTCAATTAAAATGTATTCTTTCCATTTTGAAAGACAATCTAAATTTATGGATTCTAAATTTTTAATTTAAATTATTTTCATGAAACTTGACTGGTCACGAATTTAGTTGATTTACCCTAACAACATAATGCATAACAGTCAAATTTCATGGATACAATTTAAATTAAAAATTTATAATCTATAAATTTATATTGTCATTCAAAATGGAAAGAATACACTTTAATTTATAGAAACTACCATACTATTTTGTCAACTTAATTATTCTTGTCCAATTTAATTTGGCTACACACTAGATTTCACTTCTTTTTCGAAATTAGTCTGTTTTTTCACAGAATGTTTTGGATGGGATAGATACTAGACTTAGAGATTTTTGATTGACATAAAACTTTTTAGAAACCTATGAAGAATTAAATTAAATCAACGAAAAAATTAAATCTTTTTAAAAATTATAAATAAATACAATTATTTTATAAACAAAAACAATCTGTAAAAGTTATTTGAAATCCAAACGTAACTTGTGTTAATTGAATTTTTGTTTAAAATTTTAGTCATTTCTGAGGTGGGCTTCGGAGCCCATATTGTATATGTTTATTTGCTTCAAGCAGAGGACAACCTCAGTGATTTTTCTTTATGAAATTAAATAAATATTCCTGTCAGTTAATTCATTTATTAATCATGAAATTATTTTTTATTAATCTTCAGTAATAAAAGTTTTAAAACCCATATTCTTAATTATTCGTTTTAAACTATACTAATTTGATAGAGATAGATAAAGAAAGATGAAAGTAAAAGTTCATTTTTAAAAGATTGTGATGATGATATATTTATTTTATTTCTCTTTCTCTATCTCTTATTTTTATCATAAAATATAAAGAAAATATAAAGGTAGAAATATATAGAATCATAAAACAAGAATGGAATGGAATAGTAGAGATTGAGAGGGTATTATTTAGCGCTCGCCTTCTACTTGAGTTTTACTATCATATCAAAAAGCATCTTTTGATGAAACAATTTAAACGAAAAATCCCAAGTTAAATTGAATATATTACCTTCATAACTGTGTAACTTTTATATTTGCAGCATGAGAAATTATTTTATATAACCCTCCTTGATAAGAATCTCATCCCTGAGCTAATGACTCTAGACGTCTAGACAATATTCTTTCATTAAAAATATGGTTATAATGTTTCAAACGAGTTTCAGTTACGAATTCCTCTACTTTGACATTTGCAATTTTCTTCCGTAATATTTTGATTTAGTTTAAATTTTTCGGCATTTTTTCTAACTTTACTTAATATCTGTTGACCATATTCTTTATCAAGTATTTTATTTTATTCAATATGCTTGAATTATTTCACTTATAATATTACATTTAATAAATCTTGTGTACCTAAATAAGATTTCATCTGGAAGGTCATAATGCATATTTCATAAAACTTTACATTAATTAGATGGAGATATCAAATCTAAAACTCATCATCATTTACATTTAATACACCTTAAGTAAAATATTTATTTAGTTAAGTTTCCATTTAGTTTCTATTGGTGTTATAGAATTTTTAATTGTTAAAAATGATGTCTTTTAATATCAATCTCATTAGAGGAAAAAAGTCTATTTTTGATGAGTTTTCCTCATGCATGATTCTATTTAAACCTGTATTTTTCAAATAATGTTACATACGAGTATAAGAAGAAAAAAGGATTCGACAAAACGACTGTAATACTGGAGAACATTGAGTTTAATAAGATGGATAATTTCAGGACAATCAATCAGATTATTCAATAGATTGTGAAGGAATATTAAGTCATTTTGCAATCTGAGAGATGATAAAATTTGACTATTAATTTCCCTTCTCATGTTTCTAAAAGAAGGATATTTTGTGGTAGTAGAAGAGTCATGAGATGATGGGATTTTATATGAAAGCATTTTCAAAAATTTATTTTGAACTCTTTCGATATGTTCGATTTGATGTTGGACATGTGGCGATCAAATTATACTGCAATATTCTAGCTGGCTTCTAATTTTTAGACAGTTAAAATTTCTTAAAAGTTTTGTATTTCCAGATATAAATCCTAAATGATTGATTAAAAATATTTTTGACATGTAGTAAAAAAAAGAGAAGACTCAAAAGTAACTCCCAAATCATAAATAAGTAAATATATGCAAGTATATATCAATAGTAGTATATAATAAAGCAGTGAGAACTCACTTGGTTTGTCCGGTTTCGCCCACTTATGGCTCCGCCTCTTCAGTCCCCCCCCCCCCCAACCCTGTATACTCTATCTACCGTAGACTTTCTGGAAGCTTCTAGAAACTTCGGAAACATTCTGGAAGGACAGTTATTCACAAGAATTGGACTCTGTCTCGCAGAGTGATGTTGAGCGACGGTTCGCGTGCCTCTAGCCAGCAAGAGGCCCTCCCAAGGCGGGCTTTGCAGCTGGTATATATATATAGTATAAACCATTTATATATATAATATGAACAAATATTTTATAAAAAAGCAATTTTCAAACATTTATTTTAACTCCAAACGTTTCCGAAGAATTTCTCCCTTTATCAATGGAAATTTGAATTCAAAAGAGAGAAAAAAGTTGTTTTATCTAATCTATCTGTACTTTGATGAGTATAAGTTCATAACAACCCTATTTCACTCCTCTCTCTCGATTATAATCGGGATAAAATTTATATGCATCCAAAAAAATATTACGTATGAAACAGATTAGATCATATAATAATAAAACTTGAGCAAGATGCGAGGTAGGTTTCACAAAAAAGAAATAAAACAAAATTGAGTTTTAAATTAGCCCTATCAAATAATTCAAATATTTTAAATAACCAATTAGAAGTGCATAAAAATACAATTATTGATTATATATTATAATAAATTAACTATATATTCCTTCTATTGTTCGCACATTGAATATATTAAGGTAATTGTACTCTCTCATGCACTTTTCCAGTTGTACCCTGTCACGTACTTTCCCATTCTTTATTATAATAGTAGGTAAATCTTCCCTTCAGCTGGTTCAAAACTCAATTTTTCCATTTGTCGAAAATATTAATTCTTAGGACAACTTCTCCTCTTATCACTGCTTTCCCCTCACCACATACATTTCAAAAAATTGTATTTGTAAAATTATTTTTCCATTATATAATCAGTTTACTTTGACTCCTGATGATGGGCTCACCCCCGAAATATATCGAATTCAAAACTCAATTTTGTTTTATTTATTTTTTTGTGAAACCTACCTCGCATCTTCCTCAAGTTTTATTATTATATTAAAATGTTTCACCTAGAACCAACACCTAACTCCTTAAAAGTTACAGATTAGATCATCTAAAATCGCCTTCAAGAAAATAGAAAAAAGCCATAAATGTGTTAAGTTAAAGGATATTTGAGGTGAACTGATTTGCGCCGAAACGTTGTTTGCTGTTACTTTTTTACTTTCACATAATTATATATTTTATATCATGTAATGATAAGTCGCAGAGCTATGGGATTTGAAACTTAAGCTATCTAGAGGCTAGAAGAAGTACCTCAAAATTTTGTTTTAAATCGAAGAAAAGGAAGTCGATGTTTACTTGAAAATTTTTGATATTTTGCAATTTCGTCTTTTTTCCGGTTTTCTCACAACAACTTGGGGGAACCTAAATTGAATTAATTTGAATTGGTATGATGACTTCAAATAAGGGAGAAACTAATAGGAAAATCTTGATGCGACTACACCAGTTGATTTAAAGGTGCTTAGCGAACTTTAAAATCTCAGTGCTCTGAAACTAGGCGATGCCTAAGAAGTCAAACACGTTTTTGATAGACACCTGATCAATTATTTTTATTTAATTTCTAGCAATACAAATTTATACACATTGAAGAAAATATTACTGTATAATACTTGAATAAATACAGCCCCTCCCCCCTCGATTAGAATAAAAAAGATGCAGATTAAAAAAAAATATTTTCTTTGTCAAGTCAAAACATCTCGTTCTCTCCTATGTTTTGACATCTTATCATCCAAATTTTAATATATTAACTTCACAAGAGAGAATAATTCAATCAAAGTTTTCAACGAGCGGAAATTGAAAGTATTCTGCTTTGATGAGTAACTCTACTATCTTGTTATATTTTGAATTTTTTAAATATTATTTTATCTGGCTGTTGAATATTCGAAAATGAATTCTCATATTTAATGTGGCTATTCTTATGTAACAACTTGTCCACCTATCGTATGAATAAATAAAAATGAGTAAATACAAATCTTATATCAAATAAATTAGAAATATGTATTAAAATTTCAGACGTTTTATGAGGAATTCTCCCTTTATCAATGAATTTTGAGAAATTCGAATATATATAGTAGTTTTTTTTTTGTTTTTTTTTTTAATGCAATCGAATGCAAGAAGGGGTGCACCAGTAAAGATGTAGCCCCTATGGATCTCGAAAGACCCTTGCATTACCGAAGAGAAGGGAAAGTTGATTAAGAGAGAGGATGTAGACGCAGGTGTCTATGCACCCTGGTTTTGAAGGTTTGAAGATCATAGGTGCTGGGAAAGATAGAGGCTGGGAGAGAGTTCCAGTTCCTTGAAGTCATGGGGATATATGTATTCGCGAATGAAGTGGTCCGGCACTTTTCCAATTTGACAGCGAAAGAGTGTTGGGAGTCGGCAAAACGTGTGCTGCGTGCAAAGCATGCTTTGGGGGGAATTATTGATTTTATCTCGTCAGAGCACCTGCCGTGATAGTATCTATAAAAAAGGGAAAGGGCAGAGACATTTCTTCGATGAGCTAGCGAGTCGAGGGAGTCGGTGAAGGTAGAATCGTCAATTAGCCTGACGGCTCGTTTCTGAATTGCATCAAGGGTAGCAAGAGAATATTTTGAGGCTCCTCTCCATAGATGAGAGCCGTATTCGAGACAGGGGCGGATTTGGGCCTTGTAGATGGTGAGAAGTTGTGGGGGTTTGTAAAATCGCTTGGACCTGAATAAGAAGCCAATCTTCCTTGCTGCAGATTTCGCCACAGAGGAGATGTGTTCATTCCAAGACAGGTCAGATGCGACAGAGACGCCCAACATGGATAGGCTGTCACACATTTTCAGGGTATTCGAATCGAAGTGAATATCAGGGAAATCTCTATTTTCGCGCCTAGAAATTAGACAACATTGAGTTGCTTTAAAAAGAAAATGATAAAACAACTAAAAGCAAATAGATATTTTAAAAATAGACAATGATACAGATTGTCTTAAAGATGGAATTACCCGAATAAAAATTATAGATATTCGATGGAATTTAATATACCGGAGGGAGGCTTCAAGTGATGTGAATTTAATCAAATCAATTTAAAAATGTTATTCAAAATAACTTATATTCCAATATTTTATTTTAATAAATACTTAAATTATTTTTGAAAAATTCTAATTTTTTATTAAAATATAATTTTTTGGCTCCTTTTCTCCTGAAAAAATTTCTGAATACCTTCCTTAAGAAAAATAAGACATTCTAAGCCTCACCATTTTATTATTTTATTATTGCTCAGATCAACTATATCTTTTGCCCTTATTCTAGTATTGGACATAAATTTTGTGTGTTTTTGGAATATCTCGTACAATTAGAGCCAGCTGACAAGTCTGGTCAGGCTGAGCATCGATCAAGCATTGGCTCATTAGGAAAGAATCGTAATAGCCCGAGAGCTGGTAAAGAATTTGGGGGAGATATTTTAGGCAATTTGAAAATATAAAAAACAGTATATTATCAATGTAGCGAATTTGGAATCAAGTGTCAGGAAGAGGTCTTGGGGTTATTTCGCTACCGCGCAGCCTATGACATTCGCCAAAAATTCATTCAAAAAAATATCCTTTAGGTATCTTGAAATCATTTGAATCTTTTATTCTAGCATATATAGAAATTAGATATAAAAATCCCAGACTATTTTGCCGGTTTTGAAGTATGGCCAGACTGCCCCAACGTTGTATTATAAAGATACGCAAAAAATATCCTTTAGGCTACTTGAAATCATTTGAATCTTTTATTCTAATTATTATAAGCAATATAAATATGAGATTTGGTAATTTAGTTAACCTAATTGACGAAAAAAAATCCAGCCACATAGAGGTTTCCAGTGCGAAGTTACAGAGTCGTCAAAATGGCTGGAGTTTGCTCAACGTTCAACGAACGGAAGCAGGCTCTTAAGAGAACTAGTAGTCTCGCGATATATATCTTGTTCAAAAAGCGCGATCAGAACAATTCTCATTAATGTGTTAATTATTCTTTAATATATTAATGAGAAAATTATAAATTTCCTAAGAGAAGCTTCACATTAAGATACTTAAATTTTTTTTCCTTTAATTCATAAAAAAAATTTAAATAATTTTTTAACTTATCAAAGTACTTTAATATATTCTTCTTCAAATGATTTTGTAGTAAATATTTTTATATTATTTTATATTATTGAAGTTTAACTTACTTATCATAGATGGCGATGTATTTTCTTAATTATTTTAGTTCCGAGTATATATTATTGATGCAGTTTTTTAATTATTCTGTTTTTGTTATTTTAATCAAAGAGATTTATAATAGATGACGATGAAAGTAAAACGGGACCCTATTAGTGTTTTATAAAAATATATAAATTAAATTTTATTATCTTACTTTGTAATTAATTATTTTTAATGATTTTTTTTCTTTTCCTTTTAGGTAAGTGTCATGTTTCTTAAGCTACAATTCATCTCCCTAGATAGAAATTAAGGTAAGAAAAAAATACTATTTATAATGGAATAAAACTAAATCTTCTACCCTCTTGAATAATAGATAAAAATTAGTGTTAAGGCCAAGAGTGGGGGAGGTTTGTCAAAGTGTCGGCCTTATTTTAAGGCCCGACTGACTATACATTTATGAAAAATAGAATAGTTATGAAATTTGCTTGTCGGACTCACATACCGATGGTTCTGTATATCTATGGGAAGCTGAGATAGGTGGAAATTAGAAAGTGAACCATCACTTTATTATTCTTCATTAATATTAAGATAAAACATCTAAATTATATTATTTATCTAAATCTAAGGCTTGTGAAGATAACAGTTAGCATTTTTTCAAGTAAGAATAATATGGTGCTTGGACATTTTTTAAATATGTAATAACAAAAAAGAAAGAGATAGGGTATGTTCGCGGGGGCGAATCCTTCTAGCTTGCAACTTAATTTTTTCTTTTTAATTGGCTTTTCAGACAACCACACAAAAAATATAAATATATATATATAACAACACTTAAATAAAATTATACCAGTAGTTTCACACAGGGCATAAAAATAAAAGAAAAAAATGCATTATGTTTAATCATAAAAGTCATAAGATGAAAGAAAACATTATGAAAAATGTCTGAACAAAGGTGATTCCTGTAAAATTATTATTCTTATCATAATATGAAGCAATGAAAGACGTCAAAAAAATTTTAATTGAAATAAAATTTGATTTTTTTTTAATTTATTCTAAAAAGTTAATAATAAAACCATCCTAATTCTCTACTAAGTATTCTTTTAACCTAATGCATTTTAATTAATAAGCACACCCATGTTCAAAGCAAAGGATTACCGAAGTTCAGCAAAATGTGGCACGCTTTATTCTTAGGGAAGTGATCTACAGACATAAATACTGCTGGTATGATATTTTTACACCCTTGCCAATCCGTGTAATATTTTGTGCATCTGCTTCCTTAAAGGATTGATTAGGATAACTTAAAATAAGTTGGTTGAAGTTGCGACCCTCTACCTCGAATCAGTACCCTTAAGATTAGGCATCACCACTGCGTAATCAGAAGCTGGCCAATGGCCCACTCTTAGCTATTCGAGTGAAAGTTTTTCAAGATTTGGTACGTTGTTTACAGTTTCGGTTTTTTATAATTTATATGATAAATATCTAAATCTGATATTAATTTCCATTTAATATTTTACTATCTAGAGCAGGCCTGGCCAAACCGCCCTCGATAGACTTACTTGCGGCCCGTGGTCATATTTGATAAATTGTTTTTTATCGGGTATTTTAAAATATATTTTAAATCGCATTAAAGTAATTAAAAAATTAAGGTTCCTATAATTACATGAAGAATAACATATTAAATAATAATAGTAAATTTCAACTAATGACATGGTTTTAGAAAAATTAAATAAGCGAAAAGAAACGCAAATATCAGACTGAAAAAAAGAAAAAGCCATTCAAATTTGTTTGTTATTTTAAAATAAAATTTGAAATATTGTTTAGTTTATGCGAATTAACTAAAAATTTTGATATTTTATGTTTATTTTACCATACAAATACCTATATTTTGTTGTTGGATCAATGTGTGTTTTGATTTTATATCTGAATGTATTAGTATTGTTTTTTCCACAATTATGAACACTTTCAGTGTATCGCTACATTCAAATTAATATTAATAACTTGCAATAAAAATTGATAAGTCCAAATTCGTTGTAAAGGCAGATTTTGAAAAAAAAAATATTGAAAAAATTGTAATTATTCTTATTTATTTATATATGTGCGGCCCTCAGAAATTTTTAAGTCGTCAATCGGCACGCTGTGCAATTCATGTTGGCCAGGTCTGCATTAGATAGTATTAGTACTCAATTGTTCTAGAATTTCCCATTTTGCTTATTTCCAATTACAAATATTTAATGGATTTTTTAATGATGAAAACTCAAGGCCCGCATGGACAAGTGAAGACGTGTTGGCGGAAAAAAATGTTTTTTCGAATATTTCGAATTATTTATTTTCTCTGATGAAAAAATACCAAAAAATAAATATCGATTTATAAGAATCATGTTATTTTCATTTGTTTTTTACCTAAAAACTTTTCCTGAGAGTACAAAATGCCAATCTTGAAAGGTTTTAGTTAATGAGTTGAAAATTGGTACGCAAATATCTTAAAATGCACCAAATTTTAGCTTTTTACCTGAAAACGTGTTCCGAAAGTACAAAATTCCAATCTTGAAAGGTTTTAGTTAATGAGCTAAAAATTAGTACACGCAAATATCTTACAATGCACTTAATTTTAGCTTTTTACCTGAAAACTTTTTCCGAAAGTACAAAATGCCAATCTTGAAAGATTTTAGTTAATGACCTGAAAATGGTACGCAACTATGTATTTTGCATTACAATGTACCAAATTTTAGCTTTTTATCTGAAAACGTTTCCTGATTATATATACATTTTTTGCATGACTGTAATATTTTTCATGATTATTTTTTTTATATTTGATTGAAGTGTAAAAATATATAATTGTAAAATGGACCGATGAAATAATAAAATTTTGTTGGTTTATAGTGAAACATATTTAACAAATATTTGTGAAACACCACTACAGCCCTTTAAAAACTCCTTTGTTTAAAGATTGTTTTATAAAAGATTTGTATTTATTTTAGGAATCAATATTTTTTTTTTAATATTATCAACTATTTTGATAAACAAAATCTGTAGAATTAATTAGTATATTTAATCTGCGGCCCGGGACAATTTTTTCCTTCAAGTGTGGCCCGTGTAAGCCAAAAGGTTGGACACCCCTGATCTAGAGTCAAAATGCCGAAGTAATATAGACATAAATGAACAATTTATATGAAATTTTGGTTTATTATTAATAAAGGCGTCTCTGGCGTAAATAATAAGCAAAAAAAAAAAAAAAAAAAAAATGAATTCTCCTACATCCCGGGCCCTGTATAAATAATAAATTATATAATACCTATATAATATAATAATATCGTAGTGTCGTAGACTATTTCCATATTCCTGACGACGCGTGCGTATATAAGTACCTATATATCCGTGAGTGCTAAGTGTAGATATTGTTTTTTCAAGACCGCTTCTTTGGTTATAAGAAATCATTGAATTTGATTGATTGCCATTTGAAGAGTTCTTGAATACAAAGTGATTTTTTTTCTTTGTTGATTAGTCGATTCAAAATTTAAAAACTTAAATAGACTTCTTTCATAGTTCACTATTTTCAAAAACAGAGTGAGTTAATTAAATAATTTAGTTGCAGGGCATATTTATTGGGTTTCATTTTTACCGCTTTTTAGGGTTTCGTTTAAAAAATAAAACGGAATCCTATTTCTGTTGCTACAAAGCATCTCTGTATATCTGTCCTTTTGTCAGAGCATTGAAGCTCGTAAACAAAACTGAAATTTACAAGTTTACCTATTCATATTCACAGTAATAAAAAAAATCGGTGCATTTAACCTTTACGCGCGATTGAAGTAAAACTTCTTTGACAATTGTGGAAAAAATTAAACTTAAAATAAATATGTCATATTAACTAAATTATATATAGGTATTTAAATATAATATATAGATACATATATAATAAATATGATCAGGATCGATAATTAATTATTTTCCACTAACTGCGGCAGGCGTGCCTCCGGCTAAAAGTTTGGTTCCTGAAATTTCTGCCTGCCAGCCCCTGACTCCACTCCTACTACCAGGACTTTTGTTCATCTTTTTCTATTGATATATGTACATAGATACTTTCTAATGGGTAAAGATCCACAAATTTTAATCCTCCACCCAGGTTCGAGGGTGATCAGAGTTAGGGGAAGAGGAGAGAGTCCAGAGGACATGTATGTGAATGATGATCAGAGGTGGGTCTAGGGGGAAGGATAGGGTTAGTGGGATGAATGGAGATTAGAGGAGGCTAGCAAGCGATCCACCACACCACGGCGAATGAACCTTCATCATCAGTACTTTGAATTAAAAATCTTTTATCGATTATTTATTTTTCATTGGTTCAAATCGTATGTAAGCGAATATTTGTATTATAGTTATTTTTCGAAATTTTCTAATTCTAATTTTCTTAGTAATTTTAAATAAATAAAATGTTTTTGTCGAGTGTTTTTAAAACTTAGTGATTATTTTTGGAAAAATGCAAATTTTTTCCAAGGTGAATTACTGCATTAATTAAAACAAATGTAAAGACCAATATCGTTACCTTCAGCGAGGCTTATCCCCTTTATTCGTGTAAGGGTGAAAATACACTACTAGGAGTAACACTAGGTGGAGACGGTTCTCCGCGAATCAGATTAAAGTGGGTCTGGCCACAAGTGCAGCTCAGTCCAATTGTTTTGAAATAAGTGACACTTGAGACACGTTTACTTCAATGATATTAGCAGACAGTTCGTTCTAGTGATAGCGTAGATCTTAGTGTATAGGTATCCTAAGAGTTGGTAGTGAATTCGTGGGTATATTTAATAGAGCCAATGGAGCCAGCTGAAGCTGTGTTCAAACTTTTGCAAAGGATATTCGACTATATATTCTAAACAAGGCAGGTAACATTAACTATTTGAATTGAAATATATTTTAGCTTTTACTACACTCATTATGACCATTTTATAACAATCATTGTTAAGCACCTTGTTTCGCGGCTCTATTGTTTGGCTGTCTTCTCAATGAATGCTTGTACATTATTTGATAAGGCCATAAGGCAAGCAAGGCAAGACGACACTTGGCCTGGCAGAGATACAAAAGATAGCGCAATTTGTTACATTCACTTAGATCTTTTCACTCAAATTGAGATAAATAAAATAATTATTCCAAGAAATCAGACAAGAATTCTCTCTTTTATTCAACAGACCAAGAAAAGCTAGAAAAGGAACAAAAAAGCTAATACACAATTAGGGGCCAATTTTCACTAGAAAATGAATGCATTTTAAACAATTTTTCATCTTATATTATAGATAAAATTTATTAGTCGGGGCGCTTGGCGAGCGAGCGAGCGCAGCTAGCGGGGTGTCTGAAGAATTAAATTTGGATTATTTTTTTTCAAGTTAGACTTTTTTTTCTATAAAACTTGAAATTAATAGATATTTCCCGAAGGCGGTGAATTTTAATTTTTTTTAATGTAATTTTTTATTCAAGTTCGGGAGGATAATTGTTAAATATTTCATGTAGAGTAGTGGTGGTAGCCTAGTGAATGTTTATTATTGTTATTCAGAATATATACCTACAGTGATATTATTATTTAGCAAGATGTGAAAATGCCTGACATCACTTTTTAGAAAATAAATTATCATTCCTTTCTTTAGTCACGTTCGAATAAATAATTAATCGATTTCAACTCGCAATTATTAGACAAGAACAATTAATATATTTAAAATTGGGACAAAATAAAAAAATCTATTAGCGAGCTAATAATGACTTTTCTGATTTTTAATAGGCCCAAATTATAAGTATTGCAATGGAGATACAAACATGAATACAAAGACAGATAGACAGAAAAAAAATTTGTCAGAAAATTATTTATCTCCACGTTTTAGACAATCATAAGAAAAATTAAGCTAAAAAGTTTTGTAGTGAATTCACTACTCCGGGCACCGAGTAGACGTACTGGATAATTGAGTATAGTATGTAAATAGTTGTCGAACGAAAATCACTAGACTACTAAACCATTCTAAAATATAATAAAATAAAAATCATCTATAACACTCTGATTTGTATTTGACAATCTTATGGGATTTTCTTTTTAAAATTTAAAGCTGCTAGCTTGGTAATTTGAACTTTTCTATTAATTTAAGGAAAATCATTCCAGTGAAGGAAAATTCATTTTCTAAAATTACTAAAAATAGAAACACTCACTAAATTTTATTTAAATTATCATATATGGTTTGACTGTATGTTTAGACTTGGAAAACTTGATTGGAGACTAAATTTTAAGCTTAGACTCACGCGCGGTAGAAGTGAAACCTCTTAGCTCCTTTATTTAATTCAAGGATATCTCTTTTAATTAAATAAAATACCATGTACTTAAAGAGTAGAGGCGATTCCCCGTCTCTTTGCTCTCCTTGTTGGAGTCGGAGAGGGAGAAGCACCGCGCTGTGCAGCTAGTAGCCTATGGCGTATGAGACGGAGAAAGTAGAAGTTTTCTTTTTCTCTTCTGGAGTCGGAGAGTGGAAAGCGTTTCACTTTTCGTGACGTTGGGGCTTATTTGCCCTAACCCTGCTATAGAAGTTTTTAACTAAAAAATTTTAACAAATTTAACATGAGAAATAGGTCGTAGATTGCTTTTAGTTCGAGGGACAAGTCATTTGCCCAAAGTGCTTTTTTTTTGTATATTCGTGTTAGAAATGTCTGGAACGTGTCAACAATTCACAGATCTTTCAATATTTCTTCCAATTACTAATTTCATTGTGAAATGTATTATTTCTATTTATTATTTCTATTTATTATTAATGTAAAAAACGTTTTATTTTATTAGCCAACTAAATTTTAAAAAGGAGTTTTATATAGAGTAAAATTTCTTAATGCTGAGCATATATGTTAGAAGAAATTTTTTATTCGTATTCCAGTGATTGGGAAGTTCTGAATGGGAAGTTCGAGTTGAGATAATAAAAGGCTATACTCCTCCAAAGTATAGGTCATTGCCAGTAAAGGCAGAAACTCGCCAAGATAAAGAGAGATGAAAATGGAAAACAAAATAGACATTTGTATGAAGTTCAAAATTAATTGATTTATTTACGCTCCTCAATATTTAACTCTTAGGGTTCTAATCCAAGTGTGAGTCTTTCCAGAATAACTTAAATAAATAATAATTTCTAAACGACGATAACTTGTCTGGACTTGAAATGTGGATGCTTCAAATCTAAAGAGTTTCCATGGCCTTTTTACTTTCACATATATATTCTCTATATCATGTAATTAAATAGGATATAATATGAGGTATTGCGATCGCCTGCCTTAAGTCCTGACACTTTGAGATCTTCTATCTCCAAGTTGAGAAAAGTTAATTTCATTTTATAATTTCTAGTTGGAAGGAATCGATGGCCTTAATAGTTTGAAACCGCATTTATAACATACATACAACCAGATATTGTGTAAAGTGAAACAAAGAGGTTGTCCTCTGCTTGATGCAAATAAACACATACACCCATTTATATTAAATATAGATATGTATATATATATATATATATATATATATATATATATATAATTTATTTGTTTGAGACTATAGTTTCGAAGGCTTGGCCTTCATCATCATCAGTCTTTTTTTACACGCTTTATATTAGCTTCACCTGTATGTATGTATTTATGAATGTGACTTTTGTTCTGTTAAATTCCGCAAACTTTTCCCTATGAAAATAATTAAGAGTAAAAAGTAAAAAAAAAAATTATAGTTTAAAAAACTAAAAAACACGAAAATGCACTAAAAAGTACCTACATAATAATGTAATAATCAAAAAGCGTGGGACACTTTGTCGAAATTAATTAAAAGTACATCCTTCTGCGCCTCACACTTTTTGATTATTACATTATTATGTACTTTTTAGTGAATTAGCGTGTTTTTTAGTTCTTAGCACAGACAAGCTTAGCCAAACAGTAAACAATTTTGAGAGACATTCTTTTTGAATACACATGCATGCCTTTCTTTGTTCGAGTTTGGAGAACTTAATTTCATTTCATGAAAGGCTTGGTTGCCTAGCCATTAGACGTTGCGCCGAAGGAAGCCACAATAATATAGGAAGGAACCTTGAATCCTTTCGGATTTCCCCATTATTGCTTTAGATTTCTATATATTATTTTCGAGTGTGTTTTTATATCTATCTTTCTATCTCTTGTCTATATGTTCTTGAATGTGTTTTCATCACAATACTTAGAATCCTCCGAAAATCATATCAGTAACGTGGTTTATCATATATTTTTCCCTTTCCATGTTAGTCTGGATTCCATTACTGACAAGAACTCGAGGACGTAAGCTCATATAATGTTCCCTAAAGGTGCCAAAGAATTTGTCTTTCCGAAACGAAGAAGGGATTAAAATTTAGGCTTTCAAAATTTGAACTTGAAAATTGAAAAATATAGAAAACCAAATAAAAATCGAATTATATATGGGGGTTGTCCATGAATAAGATAAGTGATAAGCTGAAGTTTTACCCAAACATTCTAATAATAAACTGTCAAATCTAGCCCAAACATGAAAATATATTTTAATAAAACAACGAAATATGTCTTGGGTCTTGGAAAAACTTTTTATACCCACATTTCAAATTGGAGGAAAAAGTGAAATCTTTTTCAAAAATCTGTTCACCATAGGCTAGAGCCGTTCTAGTAATAAATAGTAAACTTGAATATAAATTGTCCAACTTATTGTGTGTTTAATAATTTTTTGAAATTGATTAAATTGTACTAAATTAAAAAAAAAATCATACTTATTTATCGCCACGATTAATGATTTTAAAGTTCTATTCTTTTAATAGAAGTCCCTATTATCTTAGATAATAGTACTTTTTTTTCAATGTTAGAACGTTTCGACTCCCCAGGAGTCGAACCTGAGTGCCAATTATGCCTTCCCATCATTTGTCTTGACCTTACGGACAACATTTCTTTTAACATATATACTCCTGATTGAATATAATTTTAAAATCATTAATTGTGGCGACAAATACGCATGAGTTTGTTTAAAGCTTAGAACAATTCCATCCATTTAATAAAATTATTAAACAATCAATAAGTTTAATTATTATTAATGTAAAAAACGTTTTATTTTATTAGCCAACTAAATTTTAAAAAGGAGTTTTATATAGAGTAAAATTTCTTAATGCTGAGCATATATGTTAGAAGAAATTTTTTATTCGTATTCCAGTGATTGGGAAGTTCTGAATGGGAAGTTCGAGTTGAGATAATAAAAGGCTATACTCCTCCAAAGTATAGGTCATTGCCAGTAAAGGCAGAAACTCGCCAAGATAAAGAGAGATGAAAATGGGAAACAAAATAGACATTTGTATGAAGTTCAAAATTAATTGATTTAAGAAGAAATTGAAAAATAACTTTCTATTTATCAAATATTGATCTCGAGCCTCATAAGCTCTAAAACTCCGTTCCTGTCTTTTTCATCTTCTTTTGAATTAATAAAGACGCTTTTAAATGAAATTATTTCTTTAGAAAAGACATTCTGATTGCCAGGTATTAACTTTGCCTTGGCAACTTCAATATTATTTCCTGAAAAATAAGGATATCATTATTCAATTGGAACTTTATAATAAATACTTAATTTTATCAAACGACATTTGAGAAAAAAGGATTCCTTTTATAAGCTTGTTGATGGTTGGTTTCGAAGGTTTCTTCACCCTTCGAATAAATGAAAAATTAATTAAAATTTACATTGTTTTATTATTTTTATTTGTTCATAGATGAAAAAAATTCCAGTTAGCGGTAGAATCAAAATATATTTTTCCTGAAAAAAATAAGATTTTTAATTCAAATGGAAATAATTATATTTATTAAAATAGAAATTTAAATTGATTCTTAATTAAAATAGTTATCGGGCTAGGAAGTTGAAAATTGCTCGTTACTTTTCAGTATCAAAATTTTCTTCATTAGTTACACGATACGCAATTCAATTTTTCTCTTATTTTCTGGATTTTCACCTAGAACTTTTGGAGATGCGAATTTCCAAAGCTAAGCAGTTATTCATTTTAGGAAAACATAGATTTTAACACTAGAATGAACTTTCTACTTAGTAGCTTTTGTTCTGTTTTATCGTTTCCAAAATAAAAAAAAATACATATATCAATTGTCTAGCCGACTACCGAACTACGCTTGCACACCGTACCGAAATAATATACAAAGCTGAATTTAGAAAAAATATTAATTTTAGAAATGAATGAAATGTTAAACAACAAAAATTCACGAGAAATTTAAGAAAAAGTCAGAAATGGATCCATGACTGTTTTTCGAATATTTGTCAAAAAATTTTAGAGAAAAATAATTTTTTTAATATTTTTATTTGTTTATTTTTGTTCGTGGTAATTTCATCTCCAAGACAATCTGTACTATTGTCTATTTTCAAAATATTTATTTGTTTATAGTTTCTTTATCATTCATTTTTAAAGCAACTATTTTTTTCAATTTCTAGAGATAAAGGAAGAATTTCTCCCGAAACGTTTGAATTTCAAATAAAATAGATTGTTTTTTATAAAATATTTGTATTTATTTATTTAAATAAAACACTCAAAAGTTTTTGAATATATTTAAAATATTAATTTATTTTAAAAAACTGTTTTTTGAACTTACACAATTGCCAATTACTAAGGTCAATCACTATAGAACTATCAACAAAATTAATGATTTGATTTAGCATACATTCAAGCATGTTTATTTTTAATACACCTATTCTCCGATTTACCCGGTACTTTATTTACACTATTACATGAATTTTAAAATAACGAATTAAAAAAATTTCAGCGAGATATTAATAAATGCTTAACTCAATGTGAAGACGTCTATAAAGATTTAATATAAAATCAAACACATTTGTTAATTACGGATTTCATTACCAAGTCTCGCTGATCTGGAATTGTTCCTAATTCATCAACAATCGAACCAGAATCGCATCAAGTACTAAATCGTGTTGGAAGGGGGATCATATCAATCAAGAAAAAAAGACGACAGTAATTAAATTGGTGTTGAAATTTTATTAACAATCCTCTATTCTTATTTCTATATGTAAAACGAGCTTTTCGTGCGTGCCTTCGGCACGCCCTTGATGCTCGGCCCTCCGGCCTGGTGCCCTGGCGGGCGGCGTCTCGGTCCAAAAATTTTATTCCTCTTAAAAGACCACACTCCAAATGTATACCTGTAAACTCCCGAAAATACATACTCTCTTAAAAGTTTCGCCTCATTTTCGTCCTGACACAGCTACAGAAATGAGAATCTAGATATAAATCTGCGAGTATTTCTTATTTCTATAATCTACAGAATTGTGATATTTTTTGTGTGGGAAAATGTAGATTTATTTAAATAAGTGGGATCCTGTGAGGAGGAGAATTATATTCTATTATTTTTTTTAAATTTGGGATCGATAATCGATATAAGGCTCCAAATATTTAAAAGAGATCAGGTATTGTTTGTATGACAGGCTGCTCCAGTATTGCCATGAGAAACTCGGGCGTGCGCTCTTTCTGTGCGCAAAGAAAAGCAAATTGAATATTTAATTTTTGAGTGGTGAGGGGAGGAGGAATAATTATCAATATATTTAATCTTTCTTAATTTAAAATCAATTGGAGTGTTTCATTTCAAAATTCGAGTCCAATTTACGATTATATTTCAAATTTGCCGCAAATATACCAACGGCGCTCCCTGTCGGCAGCATTACGTCAGCGTTGTTACAAATTAATCTGGACTAATCTATATAGTACGAGCTTTTCGTGCGTGCCTTCGGCACGCCCTCAAAGCTCGGCCCTCCGGGCTGGTGCCCTGGCGGGCAGCGTCTCGGTCCAAAAATTGTATTCCTCTTAAAAAACCACACTCCAAATGTATACCCGTAAACTACCGAAAATACATCGTCTCTTAAAAGTTTTGCCTCTTTAATTTTTGAGTGGCGGGGGGGGGGGGGGGTGGAGGAATAATAATTATGAATATATTTAAATTTAAAATTTAAATTTCATTTTTCCTTTTCAAAACAAAAATAATGAAATGATTTATGAACTGCCAAAAATTCGAAGGCTGAATCATGGAAATTATTCAAATTTACGCGGTTCAATTAATTTAATTAATTACAAAAAATATATTTAATGTTTCTTAATTTAAAATGAATTGGAGTCTTTCATTTCAAAATTCGATTGGAAATTAAAATTATATTTCAAATTTGCCTGGTTAATGAAAATCAATTGGAGCTGTCAGTTTAAAATCCTAGCTGACAATTATATTTCAAATTTGCCTCGTTAATTAATATATATTTAATGTTTCATAATTTAAAATCTATTGGTGTTTTTTCATTTTCATTCGAGTTCAAATGAATACAATATTATCTCGACACAAAGTCTAAATCAAAAATTTATAGTTTTAGTAACTGAAATCATGTTATAAATATTAATGTCAGATTGGTCTAGTGGTTAAAACTAATGACTTAAGTTCAAGAGTTCGTAGGTTCGATTCTAGGCAAGAGGGAGATTTTTTTAGAGAAATTTCTCTTAGCGTTGTTACAAATTAATCTAGACAAACATATATAGTATGAATCTCAACCAAAATATTCTGTGAAAGAACAGGCCAAGTTCGAAAAAGTAGTGAAATCTAGTGAGTAGCTAAGTTAAATTCGCCAAGAATAATCAAGTTGAGGAAATAGTAGATCTCTCAACTTAATTATTCTTGGCGAATTTAACTTGGCTACTCACTAGATTTCACTACTTTTTCGAACTTGGCCTGTTTTTTCCCAGAATGTTTTGGTTGAGATTTCTCTTCTTTTTGTAAGCTATGAAGAAGCCCCAGTTGGTCTAAAGGGATAGAATTTTTCATTTTTGACCCCCCCCCCCCTCATTTTGCGTGGTTAGTTTTTGCATTTCTAGCCTTCTGGGGGCCCACAGAATTTATATACAAAATTTGGTTGAGTTTGGTCCAATGGGCTAGAATTTTCATTTTTGCCCCTCCCCCCTTTTGGGTGATTAGTATTTGCATTTCTAGCCGTCATGGTGGCCCACAGAATATGTATACAACATTTGGTTGAGTTTGGTCCAGCGGACTAGAATTTTCATTTTTGACCCTCCCCCATTTTGAAGGGGTTGAAAGATAGAAAGTTTGGATTTTTGGAATTTTTCCTTTGTTTGTATCCCAAACTCTACTAGCAGGCGAAATTTCATGACCCTGGGATGATTGGAAGTACCCTAGAGGTTTTGATGACCTGTCAGTGAGTGAGTGAGTGCCAAAATTAGCTATTTTCTCAGGTCCATATCTCGAAATCTATGTAAGGTATATTATTGAAATTTGGTACTCTCCTCAATATGGATTACATAATAACATGTGTATAATTACAGCTCTGTATCTCAAATGAATTCCGAGTTGCAGGGGGTCGAAATTGGCTCGAAATGGTTCGTGTAAATAGCGTACAGCGTGTACGGCCAAGCTAATTCTCGAACTTGGCCTGCGCATGGTGTGCGCTTTGATTATTAAATACTTATATTTTTTCTATTTGTCATTTTATGAATGGACTGTTATTTTTATGTTTTCCAAGATATATTACTTTTATTTTAGGTTGAAATAAATAAATATATTATGCACATTTTAAGTTGTTTTCGATTTACACGGTTTTACGTATCAAAATCCACTATTTCGATTAGCATGGTTTTCTAAGGAACCTATCTTTAGTGTAAATCGGCATATAAATATATTATGTATAAATTCAAATCACAAACATCCAATATAATTCTATTCTGTTCTTTGTGCCTCTAATCGTAAATTGTTTTCTCTATTCTTACTTTGAATAATGATTGCCGAATCCGGCATATTTTGCTGCCCGCATCCCTTTTGGTGCAAAAGGAGTGCGTGCGCCTGGGCCCCTATGGTCTTTGACCTATCCGATAGCGCAGCTATCCTATCCGCAAAGGAATGTCATCGTTCTGGTAGTTGTATAAATATTCATAATCAATTTTTAATATAAACAGTGGAGGGCAGGAAATGAATGACGAGCAGGAGGTTTTTTTGGTCAATAAACAATTCGCTAAAGAGAGAGATCATTACAGTTATATAAAATATATAAATATATATAATCACTCATTCAGGTTTCATTTATATAAATGGATATATTATATAAAATTTATAATAGAATTTACGCCTTCGCAAACTCGAACTTTATACTTTTAACAACTCTTTTATAATTGCCATAATCATTATGCATTGTTTTTTAACTGATAATATTTGCGCAGTCGCAAATTCTCTTTGAAAATGTATTGTATTTAACGGTTATAAATCCTCATCAAGGGGAACACGATCAGCTAGAATTAGTCCGGATAGGAAATTCAAATACTCGTAGAACTTATCAACTAATCTATTAATATTTAAGCGTAAAGAATATCGGTTTCATGTAAGAGTGCGCAAGAAATCTCCAGTACTTGAGCTCGGAGACAACAAAAACCTTTCTTCCCCTTAAGCTGCGAAGCCCGCCTTTGTCGGGCATCTTGCTGGCCAGGGTACTACGACCCCTAGATTCCATAATTGGTTTCAAAATAATGATTTAAATTTCCTAATTATAAAAAAATTCATTTTTCATGAACTATTAGTGGGTTTTCAAATTAAAAAAATCACATTAGCGTCTTCGCGCAAGCCAATTGTAATAAATATAGATAGATTATATTTATAGCTTCAGCAATTTCTTTTAAGTTATCAATGGTACAACATTATTATCTGAGATTCTTTGGCTATATAAAGCTCAGACATTTCGTCGTTATACTAAATATTGAATTCGTAAATGGATTTTACATTTTTTTCCTTCTTTTTGTGTTTTTAGTAACTCGTTCTAAGTATCATTTGCAGATATAAATTCAGACCCAGAACTAGGATGGTTTTCTAAGGGACTCTGCAAATACTACTTCATTAATTACTATGAGTATACGAATATAGACAAACGCACAGTGATAGATAAAAAAAAAATATGTGTGCGTAGAATCCACGCTCGACAGAAGTGAAACTTATTGCTTTGATCAGGGTTACGAGGGGGGAAGAGGAGAGAGTCTAGAGGGCATTTATAGAGTTGGTAGAATGGAGGGGGATTCAAGGCAGTGGGACGGACCCAGGGGGCTAAGCCTCCTGGCTAACAAGATGCCCTCCAAAGGTTGGCTACACACACCTAGTATATATATATACAGTTGCGTAGCCAGAAAATTTTCATGGGGGGGGGGGGGGTCAATCCACAAAGCAAATATTTAGTGGAATTTTTTTTATGAAAACAAATAGGTACTTAAAGAAATTAAAAAAGAACCTAATTCTCAATTAAACATATGACCCCCCCCCTTACCTCTCATTTTCAGATTTAAAAAAAAACAAAGTTTCACTTTTAATGAAATTTTAATTTATTCTAATAGTATATTATATCAGTATCGTAGCCAGAAAATGTTCATGGGAGGGGGGGATCAATCCACAAAGCAAAATATTTAAGGGGAATTTTTTTTCGGTACTTCAAGAAATTAAAAAAAGAACACAATTCTTGATTAAACATATGAAATATATTTAATTACTTTCGGTTTGTCGTTGGCGTTACTCATTTCATGAGCCCTGCCCTTGGGGGCTACGCCTCTGTATATATATAAATGAGACATTGTCGCTTTTTTGTTTGATCAGGCCCAAATTTTGAACAGTTAATCTTAAGAATATCATTATGAAAAGTGTGAATTTGATTTTAAAATTCGACCCATAACTACCTAAAAACTACTCATTTATCAACGTAATTGTGGATTTTCAAAGGTTTTGAACTCCCTTTCTTGAATATGGCTCCAAAAGAGGGGCCGAAACGTCGAGAAAACCTCAAAAATCTACACGGAGAAAACCGAAAAACCACTATTAACATAGAAACCCATCCGCGGAAACCTCAATGAACATAATATATAAGGGGTGAATCGCGATTGGAATTAGGTGTACACCACTTTGGAATTATGTGGAATTATTTTAGTATTTAAAGTAGGTACTGGAATTTTTCGGAAATATTTGGAAATAAAAGTGCAAGTTCAATTAGGTGTACACGATATTAGGTCTCGGTTCACCCCTCGATGATATATATATATATATATATATATATTATTTTTTCCATCAGAACGATTTTCAATTTTTTCCGATTAAATGAATCCTATTAGTGCTATTTAGTACGTAAACCTTGATAGAGGCGCCTTTAAAAATGTTATGTCAGGAAAATTGAAGTGTGTGAGAAGGAAAAAAACAAAGACAGATAAAAAAAGATGTTAAAAAAAACAACATAAAAGAAAGATGAAAAATGAAATGGGAATCAAATGAAGTGTAAATATAGGAATTTTCTCAATATGTATTGAATGATGTCGGAGGGGAGAAGTGAATTTCAAAAGACAATACCGCGCGTGATAATGACTAATAATAAACAATTCATTGAATTTCCTATCAAGGGAGGAAGAGGGCAGAGCAAAAGGAAAAGAATTGGAATCTGAAAAGCGAATGCGGCGATCCAATTCATTTGGATGCAGAGCGATGACGTGGCGAGAGATTCGAAGACAAGAACATTTTAATACTTGAGATGTAAGGAAACTGAGAACAGACAAGAAGCGTAGAGAAAAGCACAGAGAACATAGAATGAGTTTTATCTGACTCGGAAAAAAAAAGAGGGAAAAAATAATAAACAAGAAACGAGCCGCCATAAGAATCTCACGAATTTTTCCAAAGATGATGGCGGTTAGGGTGTTGGATGAAATAAAAAAATAAATAAATAAATAAAAAATGAAATAAAGAGTCAAATGACGAGAAAATAATTGTATTAATAAAACGGAGGGAGGGGGAAAAGAATAAAAACCTTTGAGGAAATAATATCTAAAGCAGATAAGAAACTCGATGAGAAAAGAAGAAATTCTTTAGAAAAATACATTAGAAATTAACCCGTAGTTACTTCTTCGGCTTCTTGGAGTTAACTATTCGCTCAGTATATTTTGCTCAACGGAGGGTGAGGGATTAAAATTTGTGGACCTCCAACCATTTTGGTTGGGTTGATTTTCAGGTTAGGAAAACTGAACATTGAAGTCACCACCTATTATCATTAGTAGAGTCTCTCAGTCATTTTTTAGTAATAATTTTATCATATACGTTTTTATATCTTTTTTAATGTAATCTAAATATTTTACACATTAGATTATATTCGATTTGATCTCCTTTCAATTTTCTCTTGATTTTTAATTTATTACGTTCTTTTATGAGCTCTTTTAAATTATTATATAATTTCAAATTTGTTTCCTTTTTTTTATCTTAAAATATTAGTGGGTTTATTAGAAGTGTCTCGCTAGTCCAGTGGTAGCGTTCCCGACTCGTATTATTAGTAGTGTAAGCCGAGGTGTAAGCTCATAAGTAGAGACCAGATTTTTATGTAGTAAAAACTGTCAAAATATGCCATAAAATATGCAGTTAAAAATGCTGGAATATTTTTATTTTATTCAATATACGGGAGTTATCCCAGTTACTGCATGCAAGTAATATGCAGAATAAGTTGAAATATGCAAATATATGCAGCAAAAGATGGCAAAATAAATTTTTTTATTAACTAAAAAATTAAAATTGAAGACAAAAAGACTATAAATTTGAAGAGTGCTATGAAATAAATAAAATAATAAAGTAAGCTATAGACTCCAAATGTCGAATATGTACTTTTAATGAGTAAAAAATTACGCAAAATTCTCATTATATTTAATATATTAAAAAATCTTTAAACTCAAAGAAATAATAGGTGCTCTTGAATAAAATCAACATAATAAATATAATAATGTTTCAAAAAATGTGATATGCAATATAGAATTTAACCCACAGTATCCTAGATGCATGATTCGGATAGATAATTGATCACCTGGGTCGTATGTGGCGACAAACAAAATATGGGATTGCATAGGAATCAGGTCTCTACTCATAAGTCAGGAAACTATTTATAAGGGACAATAAAAATCATTTGTAAATTTCATTAATCATGTATATCTGTTGTACTTGTAATGCATTGATTTACAATGTTGTATCTGTGAATATTAAAATTATAAATAAAAAAAAAGACTCGTCGGTCCCGAGTTCGATTCTAAGCCTGTCTAGGATTTTTTTTTTCAAATAAAATTCTTAAGCCCTCAGCAAAAAATTTCACTCTAAAAAATCACTTTATTTGTTTATTTAATAAAACTCCTTAAACAAATAGGATAATACTTCGCCCAAAATACATTAATGATGAAAATTTGTTCCTTTTTACCGACCATATTTTTTTAAAAGTTATATTAGGTTGGAGTTGGTAGCGTTTCACAAAGATAATTTTTTTTTTATTTAGAGTCGAGAATTTTTGTAAACAGTGAGGCCTTCTGTTGGCTAAAAATTTCTATGAATAAAGTTAAGCCATTTTGAGAAATTTCCAAAATACTACAATTACCTAGGGATAACGTACTATTATAATAATAAATTTAAAAATCAGCTAAGATAATTTTATTTATTTATGCTGAATTTCATAATTATTGGCTTAAAGGTCTAGCCATCATTCAAAAAAGCAACAATTTTATGGACTCAATGAACCTTGAAACTTAATAATCTGTAAAAATCTTATCTTCAAATTTTTTAAGAAAAACAAGATTTACATTATTACTATAAAATAAATTCATTCTATTTGTTGAATAATTAAAAAAAAGAAAAAAAAATTAGAAGTAAAATATAGTCACCTATGTTAACAAGACAAACTTATTATTTAAAAAATTCTAGATCTCCATATTAACCGTAGTTCCCTTTTCATTGAAGACAAATAGAAATAGAGGATGAACACACCTTATATAGCTTTAGTTAGAATTCGATATTTCGATACTATTCGGGTGGTGTACGAGAACACGTCAGAGAAAACAAAGCATTTTATTGAGCTTGTCAGAAGAGAAGGAAAATTGTAACCAAAACAGCTGTTAAATGAAAAAATCTTCTTAGGATAAGGTGAAGCCACAAAGAGATTCGAGATAAATATGCAGACACTCAGACAGAAAAAAAATCATGGTTGAAAATGATTTTTCTCCACGTTCCAGACATTCTCCAACACAATCCCGTGATTTATTAATAGTGATTTGATTTAAGTAATTAAGGAATGCGTTTAAGCAAACCACTCTTAGCATTTCATTATTTATTTCTTAAACTATTTCAACTCATTTGAAAAGAACTCATTTTACCTAATCATAACTCCTTTCATCCTTATGTAATATGTAATAGAAAGAAAACTAAACAAAATTATTTAATTATCTTTGCAACATAAACTAATCTTCTAAACTAGTCACGGTCCTAAGACACTACAATATATATATATATTTATAATAATAACAGAATTAAAGTATTATAGATGTATTTTTCAATTAGGTATTGCCATTTTATTCAATTTTTATAATATGTGCGTAGAGAGCTCAAACACTTTTATCACTGAAACGAGTTCGAAGTTTTGTTATGAACAGCCCTGCAGAGGTTTAAAATTTATTTTATTTTAGAGAATGAGATTTTAATAATATTGTAATATTCATTTTCTCAGTGACTTGTTTATTTTTTTTTTTGTATAATGATATTGATATAAGAAGAACAATAACCTAAAAGGTACAACCTCTGTAGTCCGCGATGGACTCTTGTATCGTGAAAAGAAGAGATTTCAGGAATTGGGTCGGAGTTGAAGGCATCTGTGGATTCCAGGTCTAGGAAAAAACTTAAGTTGAACGTTATTATATCTAGCTGAGAAGACGGTTGGGGAGTTGAATAAATTTAAACAATCTTACGAAACTGGATAACTCTAAACCACAATTTATTTATTTATTAATAGGTGCCAGATTTGCCAATTTTGTAAAAGTATCTATTTTAATACAAATGTAATTATCCATTATACTAAATAGCAATTAATTAATAAAAAACACAATGCCTATAGTAGTTTAAAACTGCCGAGATTTCCCGGGATGGACTCAAAAAACCCGGGATTTTTCTCGAACGAAAAAATCGACGGGATTCCGGAAAACAATCGCTACTCAGCAGGCTTGGCATACCGAGAATAAAATCTACATTCTAGCTGGTTCCAGCTGGAAATTTTCTTCTGACAATTTAATTCATACACTAAAAGTCCCATAAGCAACGGTGTTTTTGTCACTATGACAGCGAAAAAAGTTTACCCTAACTTTTCCAGCGACAAAACTGAACCTAGCTTTAAGATTCTAGTAGGCCTGCATCATCGGTGTCTAGCAACACTGACATGACATTGAGAAATCATCGGTTCCATTCGTACTACCATTCAGGAAACCGTTACTATCACCGCTCAAAATACCAGCATGCCCCAAACTATTAACAAAAAACGTAGAAGTTCTGAAAATCAAGTTGTTTATAAGAATTGTATTTTTAACAATTGTACTTTTCCTCTAAATTAAATAAACTAATTTATGTCTTAATTTTGTTAATTTTGTGATTTACGTATTGATTCATTAAATTGTCTTACCGAATTACACTCAAGCTTTTTTTTGGGTCGAAGTAAACTTGATATTTTATAATTCGAGTTTTATTGCCTTTGGGCAACAAAATTCTCATTAAAATGTCAAGTTTACTTCGGCAAAAAAAAGCTCTCGTGTAATTATAAGTGATTAAAACCCAACTTCGAAAACATTACCATAAATCTGTAAACTGGCAAATTTGTGGAGAGCGTGCCGAGTTTTGGAAAATGTTTCCCTTTTGTTTCCTGCTTATGATTTTTAATAACTACTAATTCTCTTTCTCCTGAGTTCATAATTATTACTGACTCTTTATAAAAGTAGATATTAAACAATATTGACAGATGCGATTTTTTTATCTTAATTATTTCTGAGTAAAGTAAGTCGGGGATTTGTAATTTTATAAAATAAAAAAATAGGAATTGAAACGTTTTTTTTTTATTTTTTTTTTTTAATGCTCTTCTGTTTATACAATGAGTTTTTTCACAGGAGATTAAGGGAATTAAAGAATGAAGGGAAAACTTTAATGTAGAGATTGGACCTCACCCTTCTCGATTAGAAGTTACCGTTACTTTATTTAAGTTAGAAGTTTTTATTTCCCGAAATTGCAAATCCTCTCGAGGCATATTACTTTTCCGCATCGAATGCATTTTTCTCCCCATTATTAACTCTATGGAAATTAATCAAAAATTCAATATTCCAATTTCCATTCTTATTAGAGATTTTCATTTTTGTAACGATTTGACGGTGGTGCAAACAATGCGACATTTTCTAAATTTCACCTAATGAGAAACGTTTTTTTTCTCTCTCACTTTTTTCTTTCTGCTTATCAGTCTAGGCAAATTACGATTTTAACAAGAATTATCATCCGGTAAAGGTTTTATTGCTGCAATACCTTTATTGGTGCCCCAATATCACTACCCTAAGTTTTCCTCCAAATCTGAATTGCGGAATTTGTTCTGCGCGCCTCAAAATGAGAAAATTTCGGGTTTTTTGAGTTTTTCTTGAATAGCTCTAAAATTGTTTATCAAAAATATATCTATTAGATAAATTAAAGTGCTTTAAATTCTGCGTAAAATGATAACAATTTCATCCATTTCGGTTCAGTAGAACTGGTGCTAGCGCCTGTCAAAAATACCTCTTTTTCCAATTTTTTCAAAACTTGGTACTTTTTGTTTAAAAATGACTCTTGCCTATTGCTCAACATTTGAATACCAATACTATTAGGATACCCTAGTACTGGTATTCACTATGACCCCAATAATATTCACACACACACACACCATCACACATATAGATAACTTGTACTGAACGGTTTAGCTCTACACATTAATACTTGAAGTTATTGATTGTATTTGTTGAGTACATGTATTTTTGTTACCTAATACAAGTGCTACTGGTATTTTACAGAAATTTGGTACTAACATGAAGTATTTTGAAGAGGTGGTAGTAACTACTTTGCTCATCAAAATATATCGTATTGGTAGGTACTAATTTTCTGTATCAATCGTAGTTGTACCTTCTTTAATGCACCAGTATTATCTAAAATCAAAGATTCCAGAGGAAATGGGGGGACATAGGTTAGGGCAATGAAATTATTACTCAGTAAGTATAAAATATTGTTTAATAATTTCTAAAAAAGAAGGAAATATAAAAAAATAATAATATTAAACAAAATGTAATATCTTTCTATGACTTTTCGTTCTTAAGTTATCGTGGGTAACTGACTCTCCAGACACACAGACAGAAAAAAATCATGATTGAAAATGAGTTTTCTCCACGTTCCAGACATTTTTCAGAACAATGCATGAGTAAAAAAAAATTGAAAATGTTTAAATTAATTTAATACTAGTCTCGCTCGACCGGATGTAGCGAGTTTAATAGCGTTTGCTATAGTAATAATATACTTGCCTTACAGAATCAATTTTAAGATGTAAATAGAGTGACCGCAGTAAAAATCTTCAGATATGGTGATAGACATGTAATAGGATGGTCTTGTTTTCTTTATTACAACTATTTCTACTATTGAATCTTTTATGAGAAGTATCCTGTACCATACTTTTTTTTCGTTTCAACCACCGTTTGAAATTTTCATTTTTCATTCACGTCTATTGTCCCCTACCTTTAACATGGCTAGGAATTAGACGTAATCTTACGTCAATAGATATTAAATTAGAAGGTAAACCATCATTCTTAGGATGAAACTATTTTTCATTTAGAAAATCTCACTTGTTTGAGATTTATGGAGAAAATCCCTTGTTATACAAGATTACAACAAGCTAAATTTGTATTCTAATGGTCAGTGTAACATTCTAAGTAAATTGGCATATATATATATATATATATATATATATATATATATATATATATATATATATATATATATATATATATATATCTACATAGATGTATAATAGTATGGTTTCTGTTGTTTATTCCCAGTTTTATTGCCTTTCAATTGTGAATTAGCCTTCCCAAGTGCACTGAAGGTAGCCATAGCAAGGACGACGTTTATGGCTAGTTTACAAGTCGAAATTGGTGCTCTCTCTCTTTCTCTTCATCTATTTATATCAACTTGTTTAAGCCCTCAACGATCACGTTATACTATCAATATTAATTGAAATAAATATTTTTTTTTGCTGGATAACTGTAAACATCTTAAAAAATATTTTTGATTTTAAACCCTAATTTTAATTATCACTAATATTTCCTGAAGAATAGTTAATTAAATTCAAAGTTTCCAGAGTGTGCTGGGTTTGAAATCCATTATTTAAAGAATCTTCTAAATTGCAAAACAATAATAGAAAAGAATTTTCCAAGGCCAAGTTCTATAGTTCTATTGAAAATTATTGTAATAATTGTTTTTTATGTTTACTTTAATTTTGGTGTTTTCAATTTTGACTTTGTTGTTTTCAATTTTGTTTTGTTAATCATTTGCAAAATAAAAGTACAAGAATAAAAACGCGTTCTAATTTGTTTGTGGTTTACGTTAATCTAGTAAGTATGATGCTACTTTATCTGTAAAAATTGATTTATTAAAACAACGTACCACCGTCAAAACCTGTTTTAATGAGAATTTATAATTTTAATGTATCATACAAATAATTACAAAAATTCAATTTTTCAATATTCAAAGAAAAAATTGGCAACGCACCACTTAAATTTGAAAAACGACACTCCAAAATGTAGAGAATAAAAAGCCCTTCAAAATGATCACTCGATCCCCTTTCCCATTTAATATTTGGGGGGGGGGGGGGCTCTGGAGGGCAGGGGGCTAAAGGAGGCGATCAAATTTATAAGTCAAAATTCTTCCCCCTCGAATACAAATTTGACGTGTCTCAGCGATTTTTGAAATAATTTGCCAGTTTAGCGATACTAGGGGAGAGAATTTTCAAATTGACACACTGAATATGTATATTTTGTAACGTTGAGGGCTCAGAAATTCATGGCAATGTGTCGCACAGATGCGAAATCCAATGATCAAAAAATGCTTTATCAGATCGTCAGTAATAATATATTTCTTGAAAAATAGGTATATTTGCAAATGAAAGTATATTTGCTATAGTATAAAAATTGTACACCTAGTCTTATAAAAAATATTTACACGGTTTTATTCAACTTGTAACTTTGTCTGTCTGTTTGGGTCAAATTTACCTATGCGCTCAAAGTTTTCATTTAGTTTAACCATGTTTAAGAATATTGAGATGTCAATAAATTCATCTGTCACTTACATAATTATGTATCACTTATAAAAACTAGTGACATATTTTTTTTAATTTTTTTTTTATTTGTAAGATATAAAAACTAATATTTTCGCGGCCCCCTGTTAAGAATCGCTGTGCTAGACTATTAAAATTTTCAAAAAAGCTGAGATGCTGTTCAATTCAACAACACAAAACAATTTAAATGAAGTAATGTTGGTGCTATTATTATTTTATTTATCATCAGGATGATATAATAAATAAAAAGGTGAAAGAGCTGGATGGATAATAAGCCCTATTCAGTTTGAAGTCTCGTATGTGTGTTATATACGACATGCAACTTCTCGTGCAAGAAGCTTTTGCACTCCTTGCACCCCTCAACTACCCCAAGCAGCGATATGCGTTCCTCAAGGCAACTATCTTTTTCTTATTCTATTTTTTTCTTGCTCATTTTTCATTAAACATTTAATCGAGAGATATCTTTTGACTAGAAAGATGAGATGAAATTCGTCTCCTGGCCAAACTATTTATTTCTCATAACTAAAAGAATAAATTGGAAAAAAAGACAAAAAAAAAAACAAAAAAAAAAAACAACAACACTATACAATTTTATTATAAAATCTTCCGGAATCTTGAAGGAGACAATAAAAGAGTGTGTCTTCTGCTGGAATTATAAATTTTATTTATTTATAACGAGAGTATAGTTTCGAGGCTTTGCCACTCTTCATCAGTCTATTACAATGGATTCACAGGAATTAATTTATGAATTTTTTTTTCGGAATCTTTTTTTTTAATATATTAAATAAAATTATGTGATTTTTTATTAATTTTTATTTATTTTATTATTATTATAACATCTTAAGCAATTATTAAAACAATTGGCAAAAGATTTGTGTTTTCACAAAATTACAGCTCATTTTAGGAAAATATTTATAAAATAAAATTCCTCACTTAATATTATATACAAATTAAAGATTAATTTCTTGATTAATTCTGAGAATTTTTTATTTATATATATATATATATATATAAATTTTTTTGAGGATACAAATTCTCTTTTAAATAGGTGTTAATTTTATTCATTTTTGACAAAAAAACACATTTTCTTTTTCTTTATTTTATTGTCACTCAGGAACGTTTCGACATTTACAATTATGTCATCATCAGCCTAAAACATTTCAATCATTACAAAATATACAATGACAACTTCTCATCACAAAGAAACACTCTCTCAAAAATTACATCAAAATGACATACCTTGGAATAATCTTAAGATGGAAAAATCCAATATTATTTAAAAATTAAATATTATAATTATATGAGAATTTATTTATTTAAAAACAATTTTATCAAAGATCTTAATAGATTATTATGTATAAATTATATGTCAGAAGGTTTCTGTGTCCGTCTGTAAATAAATTCTCATATAATAAAAATACAGGTATAAAACCCGGAATTTGTTCTTTAATTGAAAAAAAATTTCCATCCACTTTTTCAAAGAGATAAGACACTCAAATTTTTTATATTAAATATTATAGTTAAATAAATAAGTTCATAGATTTTTCTTCTTTTGAGTCGACGGATATTTTCATCTACGGTGAGCATTTGTTTCATATCTGGATTTTCATCGTTGTGTAAACGTTGATGGTGTCTAACGACATATTTTTTGATTTCACATTGGTAGGGTCCCCTATTTCGAGTATTTTTCTAATGGAGCCCTAAAAATGATAAATAAACAAAAAATGGAATTATCTAGACACACGGCAGTGTGAGAGCCAAGTTCGGAAAAACGGGTGAGGCACCGGCCATGTGTATGTTACTATTTCGAGCTACTTTCGACTCCTCCCCCACCCATAACTCAAAAACTATTACACCTACCCACTTGAAATTCTGCACCTCTAATAAGGCCCACTGGAACACCTAGAATCCCAAATTTCATGAATAAAGCTATTATAGTTCTTGAGTTATTAAGCTCTGAAAAGTGCCATTTTTAACACTGACTGACTCACTCACTCATATATCAAAAACTTAAAGTACTTCCGCTGATCCTAGAATTCTGAAATTTGGCATTTGTGCTATAATTAAAGGAAAAAATTGAAAAAGTGAAACCTTCCCTTCTTCATGATCTAAAATGAAGGGTGAAATTTATAGACTTAATTAACATATTGTGAAAATACATGTATTTTTGTTGGGATATAACTTAAGAGAGGATCTGAGACTAGCTCGCTTCGGTTCTCCCAAGGAATATTACACAAATATATAATTTTTCATGAGTCATAAATTCAATTTAAAAATTAATAAATTAATAATCGTGCTAATCCACACGATTTGAATCAGTTGAACAAATAGGAATTATTATACGGTTTCCCTTTAAAAGACATTTTATTTCATTAGTTTTTCAAGTTCCTTATGTTTTGGAGAATTCTCAAAATCCTTTGGATAATAAAAATAAATATATAATAAAAATAATTTATTCTCCTTTTAAAGGATTAATTTGTTGTATATAACAAATGAGAGTTAATGATCTGATGAATCCTCACAATTAGGATTTTTGTGTGAAATTTTCCTTTTTCAAGACCTAAAATGAAGGGGTGAAATGTATTATAGGCTTAATTAAAATATAGTGGAAATACAATCAACCTAGAATTCTGAAATTTGGCATACTGATAGAGCTTAACACGTTGATAAAGGGTGAAATCGAAAAATCGAAGCTTTCCCTTCTTTAGGACATAAAATGAAGAGATGAAATTTAACAGCTATGTATTTTGCATACATTAAATAAATTTTATTTAGATAAAAAATTAATGACATCTGACCAAAAATATAAATGTGAAAAAGGGACCAAGTTCGGTACAAACGACTTTCGAGGTCGTCGAGTTCCCCGAAAAAGAGTTGAGATCTAATCGGGTACCAAGTTCCATAGCAGTTCCTTAAATCATATCTATAGGAATGTACAAGGTTGTTATTAGGTCTACAAATAGTTTGTAGTATAAAATAGAACAACTAGCAAAGCTAAATTTTAAACTTGTATTAAATATCATCACGTTAAACGTAATTTATTGACTATTATAACTTGTCAAGTTATAAATTCAATATCAAAGAACTTAACAAATTTTCTTTTAAATCAATTTAATAACATTGTACACATTCCTATAGCAAAGGAACTGTTATGGAATTTGGTCTAGATCTCAACTCGTTTGTCGGACGAGGCCGACGATCTCGGAAGTCGTTTGGACCGAACTTGGCCTCTTTCACATTTATGTTTTGGTCGATACTTTTACTTGTTAAGTTCTAGATGGGATTGAGTATCAAAGAATGTGCAAGGATTACATTCAGAGAAAAACAAATTAGATTAATTTGAATGAAATTTTAGGAGTAATTTTATATAATAAAATTAAATATTATTTATTTCCTTACTTGCATTGCTTATTAAAAACACTTTCAAGGTAAAAATATTCTCTCTAAAATTACTTGAGTTTAAAAAAAATTCTCAACCGCACAAGATTCAGATCTTTTCTCAAGAGAAAAATTAAAAGAGAAAAAGAAAAAATAAACAAATTATAATTAGAGAAGACTTGTTCTCCAGCTCCGAGTTTAGTACACGGGCAATTGAAGTTGAGTTTCTGAAATGAAATTAATTTTAACCAATTAACTTCATTAAAAATTTTCGCCTTTGTTCTTCCATCTATTTTCCTTTTTTTTTACCTTTCTTCTGTTTTTCTTTTTTTTTCTTTTTCGTTATTCAAGGCAACTGATCTCGAAAGAAAATAAAGATCCTAATGATAGAGAAAAAAGTTTGGATATTTTAACGAATTTCCACAAATTGAGAAAAACTATTTTTAGCAGGCTCATTTATGTATAAAAAGTAAAATTTCAAGGTAGGTTTCACAATAAAATAAAATAAATATATCTTATGTTTTTGAGTTTTTATCTCAAAGTTTTTATCCAAAATATATTTGTTTATTTTGTGAAACCTCCCTTTAAGTTTTACTTGCTTTATTAAAAACTGGCTGACATGAGCCTTCGGCCCGGCGGCGTCACCCTGACTGGCGGGGAGCGTCTCGTTTTATGGTTAAAATTTATAAATGATGGTGAATGATTATATATTGCTTACCTGTCAAAATTGATTTGATCAAAAATTTAAATATATTAAAAAAATAATAATAGTTTTGAAAATAGGATTTGAAAATGCAAAATAATTATAGAATAGGTATTAAAACAGTAAATGAATTATATATTACTTGTCAAAATTGTTCCCTTAACCAAAGATAATATTGATAGTTGAAAGATTTCCAAAAAGCTATTATCAGCCATCTTGTTTAATTTATTTACACCCCAGAGAGGCGCTGGCGTTGTTTCCTCGAAAATATATTTTTATGCCACAGGTGTGATATCGCCATTTCGCTCGTGTTTAAGGAATGTTGTATGAAAATTTCAAAGAAATCGGTGAAGAACTTTCGAAGATCCTTCAACCTATCCCTTAAGCGTAACAGACATTTTTATTATAATATAGATGTTCCGCCTTGAACCAACATCTAACTCTTTAAGATTATTGTTTTATGTATGTCTGTGGCCCTATTTGTATGAAGTTTTGTAAAGAGAAACCAATATGAGATTGTTCTCTGCTTGATGCAAATAAGCATATACATAAATATAACGATTTTTTTTTTTAATGCAATCAGAACAGAAAGAAGCGCACCAGTAAGATGCAGCCCCTGTGGATCTCGAAAGACCCTTGCATTACCGAAGTGAAGGGAAAGTTGATCAAGTGAGAGGGTGAAGGCGTAGGTGTTTGTGCGGTTTTGAATGTTTGAAGATTATAAGTGCTGGGAAAGATGGAGGCCGGGAGAGAGAGTTTCAGTTCCTTGAAGTCATGGGGACAAACGTATTGGCGAATGAAGTGGTCCGGCACTTTTCCAATTTGACCGCGAAAGAATGTTGCGAATCGGCAAAGCGCGTAATGCCTACAAAGCATGCTTTGGGGGAAATGACTGATTTTAACTCATCAGAGCACCTACCGTGATAGTATCTATAAAATAGGGAAAGTGCGGAAACACTTCTTCGGTGAGGTAGCGATTCGAAGGAGTCTGCGATGGTAGAATCGTCTATTAGCCTGACAGCTCGCTTCTAAATTGCATCCAGGGTAGCAAGATAATGTTTGGAGGCTCCTCTCCATAGATTCGAGCTGTATTTGAGACAGGGACGGATTTGGGCCTTGTAGAGGACGAGAAGCTGCAGGGGCGTGAAAAATCGCTTGGATCTGAATAAGAAGTCAATCTTCCTTGCTGAAGATTTCGCCACAGAGGAAATGTGTTCATTCCAAAACAGGTCAGATGCGACTGAGATGCCCAATGAGCAAACATTCAAACAAATTCAACAGCTAGAGGACTCGGAATAATAAGATCTGACGAACGAGTCTGGGGTTGAAGGAAGACCATCTGGAACCAGCTCTGTAGTAGGAAAAAACAATTTGCTGGAAAGGTCTAACGCATACAATTCAAATAAATTTTGTAGACATAATTGGTGGACCCCTAGATAACTATATAGAAATGCAAAAAAAAATTCTAGATCTTTGGTCCAAATTGACCCAAATTTTGTATACATAATCTCTGGACCTATAGTGGATTATAATGCAAAAACTAATACCCAAAATATACGGGGAGGGGGGGTGAAAAAATGAAAATTCCAGCCCTTAGAAATCTTGATTTGTCTTAAAAAAAAGTATATAACACAACCAAATTGTGTATACGTAATTTGTGGGCCCCTAGGTAACTATATAACAGGTCATTCAATAAGTCCGTAGGATAAGTAAGAAAAAAACAGATTTTGACAAACTCGATTTATTATTCAACATAGTTCCTTCGAGGACGATACAACGAGTATAGCGATTTTCCAACATTTCGATACCACTTTTATAGTACGATTTCTCTTTCTCGTCAAAATAGGCCTCAATTTCACCGATTATTTCATCATTGGACTTCTTTTAGTTAGGGTGTAATAGTGAAACCGTATCTCATCCATTGTCATCGACGAAAGAATTCCATTTGTGCTGTTTAACAGCGCCAAACACTCTCTGAAGCATCGATTCGTTGTTGTTTAGTGTTGTGAGCTCTTTTCTTCCACTTTACTGAAGCTTTTCATACCAAATATTCGTGTAAAATGGTAAAAACACTGCCATCTGATATCTTTACAATGTCAGCTAGCTCGTGCACCTTCAATTTGCGATCGTTCAGCACCATTGCATCGTAGTGATTCTTTATGTTTTCTCGGAATAACGGCCTCTTTTGGGCGTCCAACTAAGCTCCTGCATCAGTTGTGCTGGTACGACCACGTTTAAATTCAGCAATCTACTTCTACCACTTGTCTCCGATGGAGCAGAGCTCGGATATTGTTGATCAAGCCATTGTTTGGTTTCCATTGTATTTTTTCATCAAAGCAATGCTTTATTAAAATCTGAAACTCACTTTTTTTCAATAACAAAAGGTTGCTTCAATATCAGATGCTATCGCTCACGAATCAATAGTCAGATTTGCTGTCAAATTTATACACGTATCGTTTGAAGGTTAGTACTAAATAAAAATCATATGGAAAAAATTCTAGTAACGCCATCTATGTGTCATCCTACGGACTTATTGAATGACCTATATAAATCCAAAAACCAACCATCCAAAATTAGGGGCAGAGTCAAAAATGATTCTAGACTTTTTGACCAAACTCAACCAAATTTTGTATACATAATCTCTGAATTCCCAGGGAACTAGTAGTGTAAATACCAATCTCCCACAAGAGGAGGGGGGGGAGTTCAAATGAAAAATCAAGGCCTTTGTACCAAAGTCAACCAATTTTTGTATACATAATCTCTGGAACCATAGGGAATAGAAATGCTAAAATCAACCATCTAAAATGTGGGGAAGGTGTAAAAAATAGAAATTCTATTATAGATCTTTGGGCAAAACTAAATTTATTAACCATTTTTTTAATGCAATCGAATGCAAGAAAGGAGGCCGCACCAGGAAGATGCAGCGCATGCATCCTGAACACCGAAGAGAGTGGAAAGTTGATCAAGTGAAAGGGTGGAGCCCTAGGTGTTTGTGCACTCGGGTTTTGAAGGTTTGAAGATATTAAGTTCTGGGAAAGATGGAGGCCGGGAGAGAGTTCCGAGGTCAATTCAATCCCTCTGAATTGCCCAATTCTTTTATTCTTATGCACCTTGTGTCTCTTTCGAGCCAAAGATCAAAATCTCCATCCCTAACCTAAACTACCAAGACGCAGCCACGCGAAATGAGTATAATTGGCTATTTTTCATTGTCTAAATTGATTCTAAATAAATAGCTGAAGGCATCTAATTTGCAATTT